>APFE030317706.1:0-10387 GCA_000404065.3 Pinus taeda | reverse complement strand
TCCCAATAGTTCACAAGCTACTAGAAGCATTCCATTGATCCATGGAAGTTTGTAATCACTTCAAAATGTTGGAGTAGGTCTCCTAAAAGACCCATCCTTAATGGGCACTTTTGCCCTCCCACCTCCATCTAGTTTTGTGGAAGTGGCCACAGTGGAAACCTGTCAAATGATCTCTTCCACATCATCTATGTTTAAGAAGAATTCTGAGCATTTTGATAGTGAGGATCATTGCAAGGCGTTGCCACCAAGCCCCATCGAATCTCTGTAGCAATCAATTTTCTGGGCTTGGGCGGCAAACCCAAATCAGCACTTGATGAGTGTTTGGGTAGATAGGTCTTTAGAATATGGTACCTCTTCTGATCCTTGGTCTCGTATACATTCTACAGATGAAGGACTCATCCAATCAATGATGATAGTAGAGACAATGTGGGAAGATTACCACCATTGTTCCCACCTTGGAGATGACAATGCAGATTATTCAAACGACCTCAATCATCCATCAGTTTTTTATTTTTTATTAAATTCTGTAAATACAGTAGATTCTGAGCAAAAATGTCCAACATTGAAGAAACTATTGCCATTAATATTTTGACCAAACCTAATATTGTAGAGAATATTCACATTGGCAAATCTTGTTCTCCATCAAAACTAGAAATTTATTGCGCTCTATTTTGCAAATTCAAAGATGTCTTTGCATGGTCATATGAAGAAATGTCAGGCATTGACTCGAGGATTGTTGAACATGAAATTAGGATGTATCCAGATGTCAAACCAGTACGACAATGTCTTCGACCTATCCATCTGAAAAAGGTCGTTGCCATTAAAGCAGAAGTCGAAAAGCGTTTGCGTGCTAGCTTCGTTTACCCTATTCCTCTCACTAATTGGGTATCGAATATTATTCCTGTAATGAAAAAAGAAGGAAAAATTAGAGTGTGCGTCGATTAAAGGGATGTAAATCAAGCATGTCCAAAGGATGACTATCCTACACCTTTCATCGAATAGATTATTGATGAATGTGCTAGATACGAAATCTTTTCATTCATGGATGGATTTTTCAGATACAATCAAATCAATATTCACCCACAGGACCAGTCAAAAACTGCATTTATATGTTCGTGGGGCACATTCTCATATCATAAATTACCTTTCAGTTTGAAGAACATAGGGGAAACATTTTAGAGGCCAATGAATTATGCCTTCCATGACATCAAACACATCATTCAACCATATCTCGACGATTTTCCAGCTCATTCGTGAAAACGGAATAATCATCCGCAACATTTGAGAGCCATATTTCTACATTGCCGACACTACAAGATACAACTCAATCCACAAAAATGTGTGTTTTATGTTGGTTATGGTCGATTGCCTAGTTTTGTAGCTTCTAAGGACGGAATTTGACTCGACCTATTTAAGGTTCAGGAAATCCTTGACATGTCTCCACCTTCAAATTTATTTCAGATTCAGAGACTCCAAGGGAGAGCTAACTTTCTGAGGAGGTTCATTCCACATGATGCTGAACTCGCTAAAGGTTATACACATCTTTTGAAAAAATGAGTACCCTTCCACTGGGATCACATTGCACAAGCTTCCTTTGATGCTTTAAAAGATTCACTGATAAAAGCATCATTAATGTATGCTCCTGACTATCAAAAAGACTTTGACCTGTATCTCACCATTTCAGATACAACCATTGCCATGGTTTCAATGCAAGAAGATAATGGAATTGAACATCCTATATGTTATTTAAGTTGCAATCTCAATGATACAAAAAGAAAGTACTCTTATGCTGAAAAGTTGGCTTTAGCAGCAGTTCAAGCAGTACAGAGATTTCGACACTATGTTCTCTTTTGCAAAACTACCATTATGTCATATTGCAACTCTATGACCTACATTTTGTCGCGTCAATTAATGGGGGGCAAATATTCCAAATGCATAGCCATTTTGCAAGAGTTTGATCTGGAATTCACCAAATCCAAATTAAAGAAGTCTCTCATCTTCGTAGAGTTTCTTTGTGAACTTCCCTCATCATCCAGCGATTTAACATCCAAAGCATCAATCGTGTATAAGACTCTGTTTCTAATATCATCAAGTGATCCATGGTACAGGGATATACTGGTCTATCTCCAAACCCAAAATTTTAGGCCTAACACCTCTCACTCTAAACAACGGCATACTTGATACCAAGCCAAAGACTATCTGATTGTTGGTGATACAATTTACCATTGTGGTGTCGATACAGTTCTACGAAGGTGCCTCATGCATGAGGAGGCCGAAAAAGTTTTGAATGATTGTCATTCAGGTGCTTGTGGGGGGCATCTATCTAGTTACACCATTGCACAAAAGATCTTACGAGCTGGTTACTTCTGGCCCACCATATTCAGAGATTGCATAATTGCAGTCAGAAGTTACCATGCTTGTCAAATTTTTCATCACAAAACCATATTACAACCTAGACCACTACATCCAGTCATTGTTGTTGGGCCATTCACTAAATGGGGCATTGATTTCATGACATGTAACACCACCTTGGCTGAGGGGCATGGGTATATTATAGTTGCTATCAACTATTTTACAAAATGGGCCAAGGCGATGCCTACATTAAACAATAGCAGCGAAATGACTATTTTCTTTTTTAATCATGTTGTTTCTAGATTTTGTGTACCACAGGCAATAGTCATAGATCATGGGCCACATTTTCGTAATCACATGATGATAGAATTGACTGCCAAATTAGGACTGTCCCATGATAGTTCTACTCCATATTATCTGCAGGCTAACGAACAAGTTGAGGCAATCAACAAAGTCCTTAAGTGCATGCTTCAAAAAATGATTGGTGTCCACAAACAAAATTGGCATTTAATCCTGTACTCAACTCTATGGGCATATAGGACTTCAATGAGAAATGCAACCAGATTTATGCCCTTTCAGTTGGTGTATGGTCTGAAAGTTGTCTTACCAATTCAGTGTGAAATCTCATCCCTCAAGCTTCCAATTGACCTGCTTCCTGAAACTTCTGAAGAAGAGGCTCGTTTATTGGAATTAATCCATCTAGATGAAACCCATCATGACTCCGCGTTGGCTAATGAAGCACATAAGAAACACGTCAAGCTGCAATATGACAAAAATTCCAAGCCTCGTGTCTTCTCAGAAGGTGACTTGGTCTTGCTTTATGATCAGGACTCTAACAAACTAGGAGCAAGTAAATTTGAACCATTATGGATGGGCCCCTACATTTTTAAATAAGTATTGACAAAATGAACCTATGAGCTGGTCGATTATGATGGTATTCCACTATCATAGCCCTGAAACGGATTGTATCTTAAACATTATTATGCTTGATTAAGTGTAGTAAACTCATTGTACATATGATTTTATTGCATTTTTGAGTGTTTTCTTTTAGAGTTGTCATTTTTGTTAGGTAATCCACTTCTCATTTGTTCTAGATGTCAGACTTTTTGGAACCGCTTATTGGGTATGCCGATGGAGCTAGTCATAGTACGCAGAACCTATCTTCTGCGGCCTAGGCCATTTTCGCTCCAAGCGATGAGTTAGTGAGTTTCAGGGGGATATGTATTGGTCGATCGACGAACAACATCACTGAGTATAGCGCGTTGATTGAACTTCCCTCTGATGCTATTTCACATGGTATACGCCGACTCATTTTCAGGCTAGATTCACGACTCATCATTCTACAGCTTACTGGTATTTATTCAGTTTGGAACCCAGCTATTTATCGCATGTTCCTAAGAGTTAGGATTTTGGAAAGACATTTTGATTCCATTCAATATCAACACATTTCTAGAAACTTAGACACATTGACTGATTCATTATCAAACTATGTGTTAAATAGACATTTGCAGCATTTTTAAAGAAAGCATTTCACATCAACATTTGCATCATGATTGCATCACTTAGCCAAAATAAAACTCCAAAAATCAAACATAGATAGCCTTTTATGGTTTTTACATAATGTTTTGTGTCCAAGGAAAAATTGGTCATCTGACCAAGAAACTCAAAATGAATGCAGAAAAACATCCTAGACTAGTGATGCTGGTGATAACATGTCACCACTTGTGCTATCATGTGCAGGAGCCTAGTCCAGTGACTCGGCATGCCAGTAGTATGGCGTCGTAACCTCAAAGGTAACTCATCGGTCAACATCCTAAATGCCAATCATGGGGCCCTCTATCTAATCATGCAACACTTCCAGGGTCTTTGATAGGTCCAGATCCTAAAGGACGTCCCTCCCTATAGCCTCGCATGCTAGAGTGTCACCTACCGCCCATGGGCATGCCACTGGTCGCACTAGTCCAATATTTGCACACACGTATAATTTTGATTAGTCTTGGTAACATCAAAAACACAAAAACATTATAAAAAAACTGAAAAACAAAGATGTGGTCGAATCATTTTACCTATAGCACTCCACTGCTCACCAACTGGTAACGACAAATCTGGGTCACCTTGGAAATCCATCCCGACATATGGATACTCTGCAAATACCATCTCCTAGCAATTGAACCACTCGAAAAAGGCATTAGAGAAGGAAATATGTGGTTGGCTAGCATTTCTAGCAATAATATCAACCCATCTCTGCATCCATGGTTCCCTCAGTGCTGGCAATCCCAATGAAATGTTCTGAGGCTGCATTAGTGGAATCCTCTCCAAAGAAAAATCATTTGATATGCATCCATAGCCAAAATTCTTAGTTCCTCCATTCTTTAATTTGGAGAGTTGTTCTTTTATGACAAGAAGTATCGCCTCACACCATTTGAACACCTTCGGTTCCAAGCATTCCAGGGCATATTGCATGTAATATCTATTTGCCAAATGTAAGGCCACGCTGCCAACCAATCTAGCAAAGGTAAATAAAATGGTCCTCAATGGTCAATCGGTGACATCCCGGATACTAATCTTACCATCTCTACTAGGCTGAGATCCATCCCTTTAGAACTGATGAATGTAATCTTTCATAGATTCACCCCCACGAGCAAATCCTAATAGTGAAAGAGGGGTACCACGCCTTGACAACCCCGTAAGAAAGTAAATATCCTCGACCATGAGAGGAATGGATTTACCTCTGATCTGGAATACCTGATCAATAGGATTCCAAGCATTGAGGAAATACTGCAGCAAACTTATCTGTTTTCTCATGTTGGATATACAGAAGAACTTCAGCAAACCACAGTTTCTTAATGCATCAACTGTATCCTAGTCATGTAAGGAAATCATATCCTCCTCTTCATGTTCTCATTCACGCCATGTGACAACCATATTGATCCAAAAAATATCTGAAATATAGATAAAAGATGAGTTAGGATCCAATTTTGAGCAAAAAAAGGCAAAAATTGGATGAAAAACGCTATGTAAAGGTGCTTTTCTGCGCCTATTGCACCCTGTCTTTGAGCAAGGTGAGATGCATTTTGACTGGCCAGGGTAAAACTTAGTATGCATCACACCTTTCAATATAGGCTAGGTGTGATGATTGGGGAATGAAATATTCAAACCCCAGGGGCCCATAAAAGTGGAAAAACTAGCTCAGAATCAAGAAAACATGGAATGAAAATGAAGAGCTCAAGGATAGTTCCTACCTATTTCTGACGGCACGAAAAATGGTCCACAGGATCTCCTGAAATAAACTGGTGAAATTTGAGAGGGAAAACCACTCCAAAGCTCCAAAACCCCAAAATTGAAAAGAAATAATGAAATTGAAAGGTAAAACTACTTTTTGTGTTTACTATTCATCTACTTCAAGTAAAATGTTAGTTTTAGTTCTTTTTCGTTCATATATATGTAATTCTAATCAATTTGATGGAGTGATTGAGCAGGTTGAATGACTGAAGAATGAATTTGATGTGCTAAATAGTGAATTGAACATCTTTGACCACCACACCAAGCATAGTTCCCCCATGGTTCAAGCTTGTCAAAAAAGGAACCCACCTTCAACTAAATAACCTTTGTGATTACCATTTTATCAGCCTTTTGAACCTTGGTTCTGTACCTCTCATCACCACCATCCCTTTGGCCGATCATACACTTCCACTTGGTTGTTTTACCCCTTTTGAGGAACAATTGCAATGGGTGGTCTTATTAGCTAGCCTCTTCACATAATTCACCATGTTTTGAGAAGTTCCAAATTCATCGAAACCAGTTGCTACCCTAGACACCACTCGTTCCTCAAAATCGAGTCTCCTTTCAACCCTTTTTAGACTCGTTAAATATGAAAATATTGTCAAGAAAATGGCCTTTACATCTCATTAAATTGATTGGAAATGTCATCCCTCCTGTATTATTTTATACTTTTTCATACCCGAGGGATTGTCCTACGAAAAAAGTCGAGCACTTGTCTTTTTTCGGCTTGTTAAGGTGATCGGAAAAGTCATCCCTTTGGTATTATTTTATCCTTCTATGGACCTAAGGGATTATTTTATGAAAAAGAACTTCTGGATTTTTCGTTTCGCCCCTTTTCAAACTCTCTAAACATGAAAAGGACCAAGTTATCCTTGTCGTTAAACTCGTTAAAACAATAAAGACAAACTTGTCCATCGTAGACAAGACTGAGCTTCGCTATTGCTAGACTCATTAAAACATAGCGACAGGTTTGCTCGAAGGGCAAATTATAGAACAAGCATATCTTATCCTCCTCAAGCTTGACAAAAATAAAGAGGTATTGGTCAGCAATGACTGGGGAAAAAGGGAAAAAACTTGAAGAACTTATGGTAGCAGGTCCGTCTTGAACATGACACTTTCACTCCGTCACCACTATTGAGTTGGGTTGGGTTATTCCATTCACCAGTCATCTCACCATTGGTCTTTCACATTATCCATCTTTTGGGGTTAATTCTATCAATCCATCTCAGTGTCACCGACATGTTCAAGAGAAGTCATTCAGTTGAGAAACCACAAATCTAGTTAATGCCTCATCCACTGCAATACCTCCAACCTTCATTTTTTTCATGATCACCATTCCTGTACCTCGTATTGTTAGTTCGTTTTCACTTCTAGAAATCACTTGCTTTGTTTCACATCATAAGATGTGGGATACATTAAGGCCCTCCTATGACGAGTCACTTCTTGTCAACATCAGCTCATTATCTAAGATGTTGACTTAGAAACACCCCTTTCAGTGCTTTGAAGCTTGCATGCCTCAATGGCAAGTTTCTCACTTCTGGCGATAGGTTAACATCAATGACCTACGACCGAAATATGTTGCGTGGTGTTCAACATCAGATCATATATTCACACCACATGAATTGTACTGTATTACCTTGAGGATCATTATCATTATCAATGATTCCTCTCGTGCCTGTTAATAGCTCACATTATTGGCTGGTAATCAGGTGATGTCTTTCCATGTTCGACTTCAAAACATCTCTTCACATGGATTGACTTGTACATCAAGTGAAGATTGAACGAGTTTGAAGACCCCAGATCTAGTTTCATCTATTCAGGCTGCAATATATTCAGGGATATAAAAACATCAAATGTACAAAGGTGTTGCATAGATGGTCATCTGAACCACGGATGATGACTCTACATCTAAAGAATGACCAGTCCGCATCTATAGACGACTATCTGATCTATGTACATGAAATGAATTTATAAAGTTGAGCATGGGAATGCCTACCTTAGCTAGATCATGAAAATTATATTATGATCATATACTGTATTGTAACTTATGTAGGTCACCTTCCAGTTCGAAACCTCGGATCCTCATGATAAAGCATTTCACCCGACAGCAAGATTTACGACTTCATGCTTTAGGGGGCAACTGTGATAGACATATTTTGGCACATCAACCACAAACTTATATGTCAATAAACTAGGGCTCATCAACCCCTAAAAGAGTTGTTTTATACCCTAAAAGAACATAGTCATCTGATTACATCATTCCCCAAAGTTCCACCTAAGAAACCATCCAGAAATGGCCTAAACTGAACCATACTGACTACTCCACTGGCAGGGTACAATGCATACTGAGTGGTACACTGCCCTGTAGGTTTTAACCCTGTACAGAAATTACTTGCATAAGAATTCTAAATCACAGAAAAATAAACAATGCGAGAGCATAACACATAAAACACATATACATAGAGATTTCCCACTGGATCCCAAAATTGGGACTACCAGCTTGATTTTTCATTATGTTCCTTTCAATGTTACAATTACATATATACATGCCAAAGCATCCAATACCATGGACCGAAAACCATCATGTCCAAAACCATGGACCGAAAACCATAGGTAGGTTCGCCCAACCTAATATAGGGTCCAAAAAAAAGAATTTCCCGGGGCGCTGCCCCGGACCCCATAGAGGGGGGCTACCCACCCCCCTCAAACCCCCCACTATGCAATCGGCGCAACGAAGGGGGGGCTCCACCCCCCGGTTCACTACGCAGGTTAGTCGTGGAAAGAATATAACACAACCCAACAATCTCCCACTTGTTGTTTTCTTTCCACAGGGGGTCACAGGAGAGCTTAGTCCTTTTTCCAGCCCTGAAATGCCCATTGTTTCTCTACACCAAGAGAACTTCTCAGAGCTCACATATTTTGTCAATGCATCTGCAATATTCTTCAAAGTGTCCACCTTTACTAACAAGACCTTTTTGTCTTCTATAATATCCCTCACAAAGTGATACTGAACATCAATGTGCTTTGTCTTTGAATGATAAGCGGGGTTATTTGCCAAGAAAATTGCACTTTGGCTGTCACAGTCTATCCTTATAGCTCCCTGTACTAACCCCATACTTGAACACAATCTATGCAACCAAACTGCTTCCTTGCTTGCGTGAGTGGTTGCCATGCATTTTTCCTCTGTAGTTGATAGTGCCACTAGAGATTGTTTCTTACTCATACAACTGATTGCACCTCCAAATAGGTTAAACACATACCAACTTGTAGATCTTCTCTGATCCAGATCTCCAGCCCAGTCTGCATCAACAAAGCCACGAATATCCAACACTCTTTCCAATCTTGGTCTTCCTTGGTAGCACAAGCCATAATCACTAGTGCCACACAAATACCTGAAAACCCGCTTCACTATTGTCCAGTGCTCCTTCCCTGGTTTTGACATAAACTTGCTCAATACTCCCACTGCATGTGCAATGTCTGGTCTAGTAAAGACCATCGTAGAAATCAAGCTACCGACTGCACTTGCATATGGAACACGGGACGTATCCTCTTCCTCTTCTTGTGTCTTGGGACATTGTTCAGCAGATAACCTCACACCTACAGGAATAGGAACATTCACCGGTTTACTATCCTGCATATTAAACCTCTGCAATATTGTCTCGACATACTTCCTCTGGTTTAAGTAGAGCTTCCTCTTTTCCCGATCTCTTTTAATTTCCATGCCCAAAATATAGTTTGCAGCACCGAGATCTTTCATGTCAAATTTGGAGGAAAATTGGGTCTTCAAATCCTAATTTCTTTGTCATTTCCAACCAGCAACATATCATCCACATACAAGACCAGATAAATAACATGGTCACCAATTAATTTAAAATACACACAGTGATCTGCTTTGCTTCTAGTGAAGCCATGTCCCCGTATAAATGTATCAAATTTTTGATACCACATCCTTGGTGGTTGTTTTAACCCATACAAAGACTTCTTTAACTTGCATACCAGTTCTCTCTTACCCTTCACCGCAAAGCCTTCAGGTTGCTTCATGTAGATTCCTCTTCCAAATCTCCGTGAAGAAATGTTGTCTTCACATCCATCTATTCTATCTCAAAATCAAAAGCAGCAACAATAGATAAAAGTAATCTAATAGAAGTTACCTTGGCAACAGGAGAAAAAATATCACCAAAATCAATTCCCGGCACCTGGGAATAACCTTTTGCTACCAACCGAGCTTTGTATTTTTCCACCTTCCCTTCTGCATTTGTCTTCTTCTTGAACACCCATTTGCTGCCAATGGGTTTCCTTCCAGACGGCAACTCCACCAGATCCCAAGCCTCATTTTTGTGCAAAGATGCCATTTCATCAACCATGGCCTCTTTCCAGAGTTTTCCATCCTCTGAATCCACTGCTTCCTTCACAGTTCTGGATCATCATCAGTAACAGACAAAGCAAAATTTGAACAGAAAGCAAAAGCAGATGGACTATACCTTTCTGGCTGCCTTCTTTCTCGAGCGGATCTTCTCACAGCCGGAGTTTGTGGCTCTTCATCTTCTGATTCCTCCTCTGCTACAGAGTCTGATTCTTCCTCCTTTAGTTCAAACTCTATCTTCACAGGTTCCTTTGGTTGGACTTCATGTTTACTAACATCTTTCACCTCTCTGAACACCACATCTCAACTGTACACAGCCTTCCTTGTTACTGGGTTCCAAAGCTTATAACCCTTTAAACCATCCTTATACCCAATAAAGATGCACTTTTC
>APFE030317696.1:190924-223828 GCA_000404065.3 Pinus taeda | reverse complement strand
TTGTGGCCATGCAGTTTAAAGGTTAGAAATTTTTCCTTTGTGCCCCTTGCCATGGTTATCCTACAATTTTCCATTTATTATTATGGACCCAATCAGCCCAACCAGATGTCATATTTTTCCTTCCTACCTTCAATAGCCCTTAATTCATGTGTTGGCTTCATCTGGGTCTTACATTTCCTATTGGGTTCCACTTAGCTCTCCCTTAGCTCCATTAGTTTTCTTTGTCCCAAAAAATTCTTAAGACCCCCAAAAAACATAGAAGGAAAGAAGAAGAAACAAAATGAAGAAAAACGTCATAAAATCTCATAACAACAATAGAAAACCATAGAAAAGGTAGCATGGCCATGAACAGGCAACAGTCAAAATGGAAAATCAAACATAAAATCAATTGAAGAACACAAAACATCAAATATTCAACAACCACAACCACTCAATCCCCATGAGTTCTGATGTTTTCAATGTTTCATGAATATAATCTTAGACCTATCCTTCTTTAATATTTCATGGAAACCCTTTTAAACTTGTCATTCCCCTCCAATTTCTCATAGGAGAAGTCCTTTGATACTTATCAAAGGGTCTTGGGGGAAATCTCCCTTGTCTTCCCTCTTGGACATGGGGGCTTCACTGGGGGAGAAATACCATACCACGTGCATTCATAATGGGGGATATATATTGAGGGGAAAATGACATAATATATTGAGCATATAATAGGGGGTAAAGGAGTTTTTATTGGTAGGTATAAAAAATGGAGCTCAAAGTTAATGAAAAATATAAATCAGTATAAAAAACGTTAATTGAAAAATGGATGTCTACAATATCTAGTGAAAGTAAGAGTTTTTAAAATTGGGAAGGTGTATTGGGTTTGTATTAGTGGGCGGTTAAATAATGTGAATTTTAGAGGTATTTTCCAATATGTAGTCAAATTTTAATGGTATTGTTTAATATGCCACAAATGCACGTAATATGTTAGAAGTTCATTGAGTGAAGCCTCCGTGATCTTGCAACAATAAACTTTGTTGTCTCAAGTGCTTGAGAGCTCTTGCAAATTTCTCTTTTCTTGCTACCATTGAGTCTTTCTATGTGATGTCACACAAACTCGGTTATTAATATTATCAATGCATAACACAAATTAGTGTTTCCCTGCCATGATATACCAAGCATGATTTGTTTTTTCCAAGGAAAAGGGCGCAATTTTCATTAATAAATTAAGAAAATTACATGTTGTATCTTCAGCATGTATGAGATGCATTCACTGGTAAAACAGAACAGTTAATGCTCAAAACCATATATACATATTATAGCATAGTTACATAAAGTAAAATAACAGCAGTGATAACTTAAACCAAGTCATTGTCCAAAATCTGATAATGACAAAAAGCAAAAAAACCATGGAAATATCAGGGTGATGATTCCAAGAGATTTCCATTCATCTCGATGAATGGACAATGGAAAAAATAAAAGAAAGCACTATCTCTGAATTCATGAATTAACCATTGACCCCTGTTCAGCTGCATGGCCTCTTTGGATAAACAATCGGCGATCTCATTCCTTTCCCTGTCTATATGAGAGCATACACTAAAATCAAATTGTGATTTTAGAGTAATGACATCATACAGTGAGTCCCTGAGTGTGTGCAAGTGATAATGATATACATTGTTTATCCAAATTATAATAAGTTGTGAATCCCCAAAGATCTTAATATTTTGACAATTTTGTTCCCTCGGAAAAAGGAGAAGGTATTTTAAACTATGAAGCTCAACAAAATTATTTGTTCCTCTGCCAAGACCTACTTTGATTCTAAATGATTGGTGCTCATTGATGTGTAGGACATCTTCCCCCCCCCACATCCCTCGGCTTGGGAAAAACCATCAAAATAACCCCAAGGGAAACTATTATCAAAGATTTCATGAGTGATGACCCAAGGAGGTTTGTTGTTAGGGATGTTTATAATATGATTGTAAATGGAAATAGTGTTGGTACTAGTGGTTTAACCAGTTGATTAGATCCTCGTGGAACATCAGCTAGTTCTTGTTTAACCAAATGCCCCAACATACAATCAAGGGAAGATTCCTGGCTTTTTGGGAAGGAGCCTCAATCCACCAACTAAACCATGCTTCCTCAACATTTTGTCCACACCAATTGGTTTTTATGTTGAGGGAAGACATTATAGAGGAAAAAAACTGTACTATGACCAGGTAAAGGAGGAAGAGATGGTTTGAGTCTTTAGCATAGCATTTGCAGAAACAACATCTAGAGGGATCATGAAAGGCCCATTTCATGAGGTTTGTTTCAGTAGGGGCTATATTTGTCAGAATACACCACATGAACAACTTATATTTTGGGGGGAATTTTAATTTCCAAAGTTGGCACCACCACCAATTGATTATACCATTTCCTTGGCCCGTCATAAGATCCTCATAGCCTGCTTTTGGGGAGTATTGCCCATGAGGGACAGAAGCCCAAATGAGCTCATCCTCTTTCTCTTATAACCTGATATTGGCTTTCTTTGGTGCCCTAATGAAACAATTCCAGACCCTGCTCCATCAATATGGGATGTTCAATGCTCTGTGATCCAACCATAACTCAGGCGCCCAAAGATCGATGCCTAGAACAACAATTTGGGCGATTTTTGAGATACCATTCCAGGCATCCGTTCCAAAACACACCTACACATCGTTCCAATTTACCATGCAATACTGTTCTTGATAATACTGAAAGATTGAGAAATAGCCTTACAAATGATGGAGGCACCCACAAAGGATATACTGGGTCTATGAATCCAATCCATAATTATGAGGGGGTGGATGTATTATAATACATTACCTCTTGCCATAGACTTTCTAATTTGATTAACTGTCAGCCCATCTTTGCTATAAGTGCCATTACAAAGGACTGTAGGTCTTTTAATCCCCAGCCTCCCAGTTTTTTTGGCTTCCCAATCTTGTCCCATCGGACCCAGGCAAATTTCCTCCCCGCATCCTGACCCCTCTAGAGGAATCTACAACAAATTTTTTGTATCTTGTTAAGAATGCCTTTTGGGATCCAAGCTAGAGTCATCCAATAAACTAGAATGGCCTCGAGCATCGCTTTTATCAAAGTGAGTATGCCTGCCCTGGAGAGCCAACAATGTTTCCATATGTTAATTCTGCTTTCAATTTTTGTAATAAGCCAGGCCCAATCGGCAATGTGACATCCATTTGGTTTCAATCTGAACCCCAGGTATTTTAGACAATCATCCAGCTCTTGTCTGACAAAATCAAATTGTTGGGTCATGTATATTTCCTCGTTTTGGAGATAGGTCACACAAATGATTGTGGATTTCCCATAGTTTGGTTCCATACTTGTTTATTTGCAAAAGAGAGATAGTATGTTCTTGAAAACACATGAGTCATGAAAAGAACCATTTAGAAATATAAGTACATCATCAACAAATAAAAGATGTGAGAAAGTATTCATATCCAAAATCTGGACTCCCCCCCAGTTCACCAGCCTCACAGGCATTTTTTATCAATTTATTAGACCTTCCATGATTAGAAGAAAAAGGAGGGGGAGACAGGGCATACCTGTCTCAGAACTATCTCAACATGAAAAAAACTAGAGGTCGCCCCATTTATAAGGATATTAAAGGAGGTAGAAGAGAAACAACACTTAATCCAAGAGATAAAGGAGTGTGGGAAGCTGATATGAGTGAGGATGAGCTACAAGTAGGACCAACTAGCTCGATCAAAGGCTTTGGAGAGATCAATCTTTAGAATGATGGAATTTTTATTATGTTTTTTAATCAAGTGGAACCCTTCCTGGGTAGTCCCAAAAGCTTCGTGAATTTGAAGATGACTAACGAAAGCAAATTGTTCCTGTTAGGTCCCTATACTACCAGTGTAACCCCCTATTGTTATTAGTACAACCCCCTTATTATATTATTGTGCCCTTACAATATTATTGTTATGTCAGCTTTGAGTATATTATGACCCCTTAGACTCCA
Organism: Pinus taeda; assembly: GCA_000404065.3. NCBI lineage: Eukaryota > Viridiplantae > Streptophyta > Pinopsida > Pinales > Pinaceae > Pinus > Pinus taeda. The sequence continues at coordinate 219,846 of APFE030317696.1, read as the reverse complement.
ATATATAGAAAGGAGGTCTTGTCATTTGTATAATCCAAGAATTGTTCATTTGTGTAATGTAAAGGAGGTTTCCCCCTCAAAGAGGCTGAATTCTAAGGCGTTTATCTTTCTTTTCTATCTTTTTGTGAGCTGGTTTCATAACAATTCCTTTGATATCATCCTGGAGAGAATAGGTTTAACACAAAGGGCAATGGTTTTAGAGATGATTTTGTAGATGTTGTTGTAGAGGGAGATTGGTCGATAATCATCAAAATTGAGGGGTTTATCAATTTTAGGGATTAGGGCCAGGAAAGTCGTGTTAAAACCCTCATACATTCTACCCATGGTTTTTCATTCCTTAGAAACCAAGAGGAGATCTGGCCCAATAAGTTGAATGAAGGAATTGTAGAATTCCAACGGCCACCCATCCAGCCCCAGACTTTTATCTTTTTCGAAACATTTCAACACTGCTTCAAGTTCCCCTTGTGAAATTGGTGCTATTAAGGCCTCTTCATCCTCTGGCTTAGAAAATCTAGGGAGTGCCTCATAAATGTGAATAATTTCTGGAGGGTGACACCTTGAGGGGATTTGTATATAATTTAAAATTGACGAACACCCATATCAGCCAGCTGATTGAATGTGTTAGCCTCCCTGCCTTCTTGATCATGTAGCTCCCAAATGGTGTTGATAGATTTTCTCCCACGAGCATATTGTTGAAAAAACTTGGAGTTTTCATCTCTATATTTTAGCCATAATGCTCTGCACTTTAAACACCAGGACTCCTCTTTCAATCTCAAGAGTCTAATCTTCTCTGATTTGAGATGGATTAAATGTTACTTCGTTTATGTTGAAGTGAAAATAGTAAGCCTAGAGGCTTCCAATACTTTGAGGTCTTCCTCAATCCTTTGATGATCGACCTCATATTTTCTGTATTTGTTCTTCACCCAATCAATGGTTTTTGTGTTTAGGTAGGCCAAATTATTTACAATTACCTCGGTCAGGGAGGATCGATCACCTAACCTACAGTGAATCTAAGAGTCACTAACTAATTTGTGGAATTCAAGTTTAGAGAGCCAATTTGAGTTGAATTTGAGTGGTCTCTAGGGTTTGTGATTATCATCCTAGATCTCCAAAAAAATTGGAGAATGATCCAATAGCCCACCCAAACCCAGCCACTGGAAAAAATGATTCATTCTGGAGTGTAGAGGGGCCTTTATCAGAAAACAGTACAACCATCTAGCCAATGCATCCTCCCCCATCCTTTTGTTTCTCCAGGTCGACATGAGCTTAGCTGGATCAATGTTCAGAAGGTCATGGGAATCCATCAAGTTTTCAAAAAAGGCTGATAGAGGATCACTTTGGGCTTTGTTGCCCCAGGATTCCACCAGCCCAAGGGAGAAGTTTAGATCTCCCCCTATAATCAATTTTTTTGATTGCATGAAATCTGCCTACAGTAGTCTACCCCAGAACGATTCCTTGTTATGGTAGGGCCCATAGATGTTGACTAACCTGAGAGGGAGATTGGAATCTGAGGAGGTAATATCAACACCCAAGTAACCCTCACCACCCCATACATTGTGCAATTTTATTGATCTTTTATTAAATCCCATGGTGTAGTCACCCGAGCGTCCTTAAACATCCAAGAAGTGCAAACTCTAATCCGAGAGGAAATTCATGAGCATCTTGTTTACCAGGCTCACTTCCCCCAGAGTTTTTTGCAAAAAAATGACATCTAATCTCTTTGAATTACATAACCTCTTTAGAGCTAGTTTTTTGTCTGAGCTAGCTAGGCCCCTATAGTTCAAAGAGAGACACTTCATGGGGAAACTTTTTGTGGGTTCCCTTTGCTATAGAGACCCAGTTAATAGGGTTTTGAATGCCTGAAGCCACTTTGATGCCACCCTCTTAATGGATTTAGAAATATGGGATTGCCTGCCTTTGGGGGGTTTCAAGGGAATGGAAGGGAAGGGATCCTCATCTAGTCTGAAAGCCAGGGTCTGTGAGGTAGAGAGGAAGTGGAGGTAATAGCGGTGAGAACAACTAGAGGTCGAGCTACCTCAGGGAGTAAAAGAGGGTGGAATCAAGATAATAGAGGGGTTTGTACTGAGGGAAGGTGGGGGAGCTATTAACACAGGAAAAATAGGGGAACACATCTTGCTAACCCCAGTAACCAAACCAGACAATAACATAGATGTAGAAGAAATATCAAATAACAAACATTCGTTAGAAAACAGAGTAGGAGGAGGAGGAGTACCTAAGGAAGTCGATTCTCTAGCCCGATCTTTGGTGAGAGGTGCCACTAAGATCATAGAGTCTGGTCACGAAGAATACATCCCAAAATTGTGTTGTCTCAACCTGAAACCTCAGGAGGATCTACCCGCAGGGGAAAATCCTCCTCCATTGTTTGTGTACTTGCCGAAACCAGTGACCTTGGAGGTTCCTACTGCTTCCTTGACAACATGGGGCAGTATTTGTATATATGTCCTACCTCATGAAACCACCGATAGTGAAACGGGACGCCCTTGTAATCGCGAATATGTCTCCTGGTGATCTCGCCCATTTGAAGAAAATAGCTCTCCACCAGACCCTCTCTGGTGTCAAGGTACACCAGGATTCTAGCTAAGGCCATGCATCCAGTATCCTGGTATGCTTTGTCATGGTCAAGGTACACCCCCATATAATCACCAATACACCGAAATATGTCCTCGGCCCAAAACTAAAGCAGAAGGTTGAGAAGGCGAACCCAAATCGGATCGGCACCCATGTTTTCCTTCTTAGGATCGAAGAACAGTGACCACTGCTTTAGTAAAACAGTAGTCATTTCAATATGCCAGTATCTCGTTAGGACCTAATCCACCACTCCTAGCTATGAAAATATGAGCGCAAACCAACCCCTAGACAGAGTGATGACTCTAGGGAGTTGCACCATTAGGTTCCCCCAGACTTCTGCGGTCCATTTTCTCAGGCGAGCAGGGGTGTATTTTCTACCACAAACCCAACCAACTAGGACAGTGCTCTCCGTTAGAGCCGCTTGTGCCATAGTAATACCAACCCCAAACACTATTTGGCAATCTCACTCCCGAACTTTGGAGTGCTTTGATTTTTTCCTTTCCCCCAATCTTTTTTGCTGCTCTATGGGGGTCTCCTTCAGCTAGAGGGTTCTCGTCTGAATCCGAGGACTAATTTTCCTCCATACCTGTGTCCTATATGGATATACCATCAAAGAATCCTGAGGGATGAGCAGAAGTGGTGCCTAGGAGGGAGGATCCTTCTGGCACAAAACCGTGAATACAAATGTGGGGAGTCGAAGAGACCCGTGCTATAGCAATCGAACCACTAGCACCTGCCATAGAAGCGTTGATACCTTCTTGAGGAAAAGAAATACTTGACTAAACCTGTGACGAGGATTGAAGTTCAGATGAAGACGGGATGGAGAGGAATGGTGGGTCAGAGACCAAGCATGATGTCCTGCAACTACACACATATATCAATTCATTCATTAATCACATGTCTCAAAACCCAGAACATAAGGATGCATATTTTTATAGATTTTCAAAAATCTAGATTTTCATGCATATAAGCATATCAATTCATGTATAATCATGTCATTATAGGATTAAAGTTTATACTTCTACCCAAATGTGTTAGTGTTAATTACTATCATCCTCTTTATGAGACCCCTATTATCACATGTTAAAATTAACCTTGATTAGCTTCATTCAATCTCTTTATTCAAGGCCAACAACAACAAAGCATCTGCAATCTCAAAGGTCAATTAAAATCCATTTAGCATGTAAACATCTGCCATTTTAAAACTTATAATTTTTCACACTTATGAAATGTATCATGTATATGCAATCTCATAATCAATGCATATATAGCCATTCAATTGTTGGGTTGTGTTATATTCTTTCCACGACTAGCCCCGGTAGCACAACTAGGGGGTGAGAGGGAGGGCGGAGTCCCCCCCCCCTCGTTGTGTCGGGCACAACAGGGGGATCACTGGGGGGTAGCAGCCCCTATTGGGGGGTTTGAGGGGAAGTCGTTAAGTTCTAGGGCTTTGTCAGTCAAGCGCTTTATTCCACCCTTCAGTACCTCCGCGAATGAGGGCGATTGACCTTCATGCAGCCCTAACTTGCAGTCCAGGTACTTTTGCACTGCTACGACAACGTATTGTACTAGTTCCCACGTTATCTTAAGTGTTTTACTTATCTTACTAAATAATCACATTTAGTCACGTAATGTGATATTCTTACTTGCGTTCGATTAACTAATACAATCACATACATTCGTGCATCACATAAATATTGTAAATTAAAACCAAAACGCAGTATAACTAGATGCATTAATAGGAAATAAAGACATAGAAATTGTAGAATACTTATCTTTATTGATATCTTCAGATCATTATAGACTCTACCCGCCTTGAACACACAACTGCAAGGGTCCGCGCACTCAGTTGTGGACTTCTACCCTAGGCCTCTACGCACTTAGCTGCAGAGCCTCTACCTACGCTAAGACCCGAAACTTAGACTTCTCTACCAAGACTCCAAGACTTTTCTTCCACTCCCCAAAACTTATCACTACTTAGACCTTACTTACTTAGCTCTTTTTATACAATCCCATGGTCCGTGGACCATGGGTAGATCTTTACAGTCGGCTTTACACTTTACAAAATAAGGGCGGACAACCCTTTATGACTCATGACACCTTTGCGCTCCGCGACCACAATATGCAGAGACTTTACAACTTTATTACAAAATTTGAGCCAAAGCATGGGCTTTTAGCCACAAAATTGTCCTTGGGGGATCCCATACCCAACAGCCCCCTCTATGGGGTCTGAGGCAACGCCCCGAGGAAAAACAAAATTGGCCCTATATTAGGTGGGCGAACATACCTATGGTTTTGTGCATGGATATCGCACATGGTTTTGGGCGCGATGGTTTTTGATCGGTGGTATTTTGTAGATCTAGCCAAGGGAGCTAAAGTTATGTTCTAATCCATGGTTAATGGATTGGGGTTTATGGATGTTTTGACATGTATATATGTATTGTAGCATTGAAAGGAACAAAATGAAATATCAATCTCGTAGTCCCGGTTTTGGGATCCAGGGGAAATCTCTGTGTTTATTTGTTTTATGTGTTATGCTCTTTCCATTGTTTATTTTCTATTTTTAGAATTCGTATGCAGGTAATTTCTATACAGGGTTAAGACCTACATTTGATCAGTGCTACACCTAACACCTACTTGCACAAGCAAGCAATCAACATACCATTTACATTCAAAGTGCTACAACCATCACAAGCAAGAAATCATCAAGCACATCACTCTCTCACAAAGCTATAAATCCTTTATCTACAAGGTCTACACGAGAACTTTACCTTTGAACTCATTTAGTTCAAGTATCGAACATGGATGCCTAATATCATATATATATGACAAACTTTAAAGGCTTCAATTAGTGATTTCCATATGTTACACCCCATTTCTTAATCAAGGAAGGTATTAACTATGAAGGAAAATCATTCTTAAGGAAAAAAATAATAACCAAAAGAATCACTGTGTAGAAATAGTCAACCTCCACTAAGGTTCTTTGCCCTATAATAATCAGACCATGGGATTCTCAAATCCCAATCAATATATACATATGCACATATTTACAATCGATTAAAAGAAGCCATGCTATGTAGGCTATAAACAACACATGGATTTCCCCACGTCCCTCATATCACAAGAACATTCACTTGCACACTTATTCCAAGTGTGTAAGAATACACCACTTATCCAATAGCACTAGTACTTTTCAAATAATTATGCACAAAACCATGCAGGTATTTCTAAAATAATAAACAATCCACAAGCACCCATAGTCATACCAATAGATTGTCTAGGCCTTCAAGATGCCTAATAGCAACTACATGCAATACCATTGCATTAATCAAGAAAATAAACATCCTTTCCATCAACCTACAATCCACAATCAGTGTTGTGAATAGCACACCATTATATTTCCATTTAGTTATAATACTTAGAGTTGGAGCTCCACTCATCTCCAGATGTCCATCCATTGGACCTACTACTCTGTTAATTTAGTAACAAAGAACCAACTTATTCCCAAAGGTCTAGAGTTGAAATGTTTGTCTACATTTCTACTACGATAAAGCCCATCCAATCCAAGTGTTGAACCCGAAAGCTTTGATACAACTTTATAACATACCCCCTAGTATCCCTAGCCATAATTAAGGTAGAAGGAGGTTGTTACTAAGCTCACCCAACCTCCAAAGTCCAGTTATGGAATTGGGGTCTTAATTTTTTGACCATTTTCGACTTTCTCAAGACCTAAAATGAATGACTTTGTTTCATTCATCTTATTGAAACCTTTCAAATGATATAGAATTTTCTTCAATCTGACCCCTAGATCAAAAGATATTGTTGTTTAAATATTGGGCTATTAGATAATGCCACATCATTTAATCTACCACGTGGCTATCCAAGGGATATGCCACATCACCCCCATGTGGCAGTTGTCGACCCGTTCATGATTAGCCATGTTATACCGCTTCCACAGCGAGTAGAATGGGTGCATATGTTATAACATAAGGGTTGAACCCATTCCAACAATATACATATCATGTTGGACCCTCTATATGCCACCTCATCCTAGGAATATAATCCCGGCGGGATTGCACCCTTCCCCCAACAAAACTCGCCAGGGTAGAGGAGTCGGGTTTACGTGGACCTTCCACAGACCTTGCCTCCACATATCATCTCGTAACTTGATATGGATACGCACTCGAGCTCCACCCTGCCTTTTTATCCTGACCCTTTCCCCTTCCGTATTCCATTCAACCACCAGGGTGACTTGGCCTCCTTGCAAATATTTGGGGTGGCGTGGACAATCGACAAGGCTCCTCCTAGCACCGTCATGGTATGCATGTTGACCCACTATGCCATGTCTACCCAGAAATAAAATCCTAGGACTTTGGTACCCAACACTATGGAATACTGCTAAGGAATAAACGTCAGGGTGACATGTCCTACCTTGGTCCCCACCTCACACCAATGTTAATCATCATTTATCCAAATGAACATGTGTGTCTGTGTGTGTGCATGTCATTCTTGGCCATGACTCCTACTAGGCTAGCCATGGGTCACACTAAAACCTCCAAGGCATGGTTTAATGCATCAATCACATTACAAACATATGGGGTCCTCAATCGAGTTACGTCAAATGAACTAGCTCCCAAGTCAACTATGCCAAGTCACCTTGAGAATAAAATCCTGGGAGTTTCCATTGGGGCTCCCCTCGATTGCTTCGGGGTAAAACCTCTAGGAAACTTGTGCGGATATAAGCGTTTAACTCTTTAATGGCCCAAATTTATCCTTGTTTAAGCATTCAATCACCACGCCTAGTCATAAGATCAAATAAGTTAAAGTCATCTCCTTCCAAAGTCCTGTGCTTTGGGCTTAAGAATTCCAGGCCTACACACTTTACCAATTATCAATGTGAAAGTATGAGGCCTTTACCAAGGCTCCAAGTGTGTGTATATTTATATGCAAAAAGAGTGTACAAGTCGGTCTAGGCTATCCCTTCTGAGCTTTGCAAGTACTTGGCCCAACTTGGACTATAGCCTGCAAAATCATATATACATATGAATGGTATTCCTCCTGAGCCTTAAAATTTATAAACCAATGCCTACTAGCCACATCATTTTCATACCATAATCCAATTAATTGATAGAGGTTTCTTGCCTCTTCATATATAAGCCATTTAGACGAATCTCCAGGCTAAAATACATATGAGCTTATCCTTTTCTTTATTTATTGCAAAGTCATCCCATTAAACTTCTTAGCCAACCCAAGGCTTATACATTTAAAATCACCAATTCCTCTTGCAATCTCCCTCCCTCAAGCAATGGAATCTGTATCCCTTTCTCAGGTATTTTTAATTTCTAATTACATAATTATAGGCAATTATTTACAATGCTTACAATGGGAATTAACCCACAGGGGATTTCACATAGATGCATGTCATTTCACCCTCCATATAATTTTCATTTACACATTATATCCCCACAATGCCTTTTAGCATGTGAATGTGGAGGCACTTACCAATTCATTTCACCACTTTGCCTTCTATATATATCACATAATATATGAGTGTGCAGGTTAATGCATGATCCATATTAGATCATTATATTATTTTTCATCTTTTTTATGCTTTTAGAGTGGAAAAATTAGACGAGTTAGCTTACATGATCATTTTTACCCAATGTTCCAGTTTGGAAAATCAGGGGCAAAAAAATTATGGATCCATTTTGAGGCCTTAAATGAAAATTTTTGTGGTCCCAAACCTATTATTGACCAAGATTCCATAATATCCACACCGATACCATTCTAACAGTATAAGAATAACCTCAATTGGAGCTTGTATGAGAAAGGTATTCATCCCATAAGTCGTCATATCTAGTTGACCACCATGGTATGAGTGGATGCTTGGTCGGCCCCCTTACTCACACATGTGGGATTTCAAGAAGTCTCCAAAAGGTCTAAGAACCTTATCACTATTTTAGGGTCGAAGAAGTCAAACTTCACCCTTAGATGACTATAGAGCTATATTAAAGTAACTGAGCAACTAGGAGGAGTAGAGGTTCCATTCTATGTGATTTCATTTTTTTCCATAGTTAAGCAAATAAATTGGGAGTCACAAGTTAGAGAGAAAAATAGAGGGGCATGATGTTTTTTAGTAGTCTTAGGCCATAGATCCCAGTTAACTCCATATAGATTACCTCTTCCTTTGTACTTGGACATTTTCCATTGTAGAGAAAAGAGAGTAGAGTAGCCTCAACTTCTAGTGTTTTCTCCCATAAGGGTTTCCTAGAGAAAAGCTTTGTGTCTATTGTGGATGGTGTGTGTATTTCTTTCTATTTCTACTTATTGCATTTCACCTTATTTAATTGATTAAGCAAAAAATCAACCAATTAAAGAATTTGGAATCTAAGGAAAAATGAATAGTAAATATTTCAATAATTTTATCAAATCTATTTTGATAAAGGGATCCAATGGAATATCCATGGCATTATATAGATCATTACATCATATGTTATGTATCATTTTCAAAAATATGATGTGCAATGCTAGATAAATGACAACATCATACTTTATGGAAAACAATTGTACATGTACCATGAGATCTAATTATTTTGGCATATGTTCATCGTCCTTCAAAAATTATAATGAATTTGATTAAGTACTTAGAAATTTCATTAGAGCCACAAAGAAACATAACAAGAAATATGGTGCTTAGAAGGAAAGGTGAACCATTTTATAGAGGGGTTGTCAAATTGTTTGCTTAGGATATCATATATTTTGACTGTTCTATTACATATAAATGGTTGTAAGGTCCCACCTTACCAACCATCAATATTATAGAGAAATATTAAACACTAAGACTCAAAACACAATATATTCTTTTGTTTTTGTTTCCAACTCCCAAGACAAGCCCAAAGCCAATGTCTCACTCAAACCCCAAAGCTAAACTACCAAACAAAAACCATCACTTGATCCTCAATCTCAAAAATCATATTTGAAAGAAAGAGTATTTAGTGGGATGAAGAAATATCAACCTTTACAAGTCAAAATTTCCAACAAGCTAATCATTTACTTATGTTGAAATTAAATGTGTTTAGGAGTGACTAATTTGATTTTATTTTAAATAACATGCTTATGAATTATTTACTTAAAAGGAGAATTCGAATTCTATAGGAGTGGTATCCAATAATTATGAATTCATATGTAAGTTGACATTTCAACAAATCACTTACCCAAATTTGACTTTATCAGCATAAATTTTAATGCATGGGCTTATCACGCATATTCATTGAGACATTCTAGAACATTTTGGTTACAAATCCTAATTTCACTCAAGAATTTTTCTACAGAAAATACATAAATTTAAATATCTACAGCCATTGAAGCATTATGACAAATAGTTTGCAAGCATACAATATACAACCATTGAGGCATTTTGTCGAACACTTGGCTGCCGTCATCTCTTAAGACAATTTTGACAACCATTAGCAACATGAATACAAGATTATTACTCAACCTATTTAAGTCATAAAATTCATAAACTAAAACTTCAAATATTGGCATATTAAAACATAAACTAAATCATCTTAATCATTCACCAAAAACTCGAGAAGACACAATAGTTGGTAGCAGTAATATGCAAAATCGACCAAATTTAGGATCTAGGTTCTGAAAAGTACTTTTTTGGGAATCAAATGGAGGGTTACAGGATCAAATGGCACGGATATCCCCTGATGTTTGGCTGAATCGCATCCAAAATTCCCAGGGATGTGATTCTTTAAAACAACAACAACCAAAAACATCCTTAATGTCTCCTTTGCGACTTTTGTCAAACACATGGAATGAAAACTTTCATCTATAACTCTACATGAAGAAAGACAACCCGGAGTTATGCTACTAAGGTATGTTTGTTGAATTCACACATTTGACATAATTTGACAAGCTAATTCCTTTAACATAATTCCTTTGACATAATTTGACAAGCTTATTGCAGCCATTGCTACAATTTGACAAACACATGGTAGCCCTAAATGCTACAACCATTAAGGCTTTCTAACAAAATTCTAATAGTATTATAACAAAAACTTGACTCACAAAACATTGAATTATTGATAAGAATATGAAACATAAGCCATAACTGAAATTTACATCAAACTTACCTCAAACCTTTGATCTTCCAAACCATATTTTAGCTACCATTATTTTTTGCATTTTCTTTTAAGGGTTGATTTTGTAATTCCTCCAGGTATATTTTGGGTACATATTTATTTTCTTACTTCTCTTGTAAGATGCAAGTTAGCACTTATTCATGCATAAATAAATTGATAGCATTACTCATTCATGGATTTTGTCAAACACTTTGCAAAATATCCTGAAAACTTTTCTAAAACATGCATATAATTACCTAAAACAAATCCATAACTCATGAAATTATTATCCAAGTCCTTTGGATTCCTTATTGCAATTACCTTTAGCAATATTTGGTTTTCCTTTCTCAAATTCTACAATACCAAGGTTAGTACAATAAACTACACCAATAATAATTCCATAACAGCTTTAGATCTAAACATCCATACATATAGACCACTCTTAGTCTTCATTTTCAACTATCCAATAAGATTCGAGATAACATAAGCTTAAACCAAAATTAGATGCTTACAATAATTTAAATTTCTACTTTTTATTTTATGCTAAAGCTATACTACAATTTTAGGACAATGAAAATTATACTTGAAGAGATATTCAACTCCAATCATTGAGAATATTCTTCAACTTTGATCCTTTAACCAACTCATTTGAACCATCCGGTTTTCCACCCAACCAAATCCAGGGAGAATTTCTCCCCCTGGAACCCCCAAGCTGTAAGAGCTCACAAGTAGTACCAAAATATAAGGCAAGTTGAGGAAGATATGTTTCACTTCTTTTGAATACCACTCATGGTCAGCTCCACGAGATAGAGATACTTAGTAATTTAGTTTAGGAATTTCAAATTCCTTTCGAAAGATATTGGCTACTCTCCAAGTCTTTCCCTCTCATAATTTCTTTTTAAATCTCTCCAACGCTTTGTATCACAATGCACCCCCCTCAAGTGAGAATACATGAGACACATATATATGAGGAGCAACAAATTCTTGTCAAAAAGGTGGAGTAATATGCATGCCTTGTATTCCATTTAGACGAGTGTAACTCATGCCATTAAGGAGAGGTATACATGCCTTAGTTAAGGAGAGTGTAATATATGCATTAAAGAGAGCGTAAGAGGAATCTTTTATGACATGTCTTTAATGAGTGTAAGAGGAATATGCCATTCTTTGATGAGTGAATAAAAAAGAGTGTAATGTATTATTAAAAGAGAGACAGGGTTACATAGAGCCCTGAGAATCATCAAAGAGAGAGGTGTGAATTGATTGAGGAAATGAAGGTGACTTGTAATTCCCTTTTAATGATAATACCATAGTCTCATAAAAGATAATAATAATAATAATATTAATAATATTGAGGATTAAGTCAAGATTGAACTATTAGGATTGATTAACGATAAGTTAAGTGATTTCCTTCAACTATACTTGATTACCCATTGATTGAAGGTGATTTATTATTTTTGGAAAGTCATAATTGAGATGCTAGACATGAATTTCTATTTTTAAAAAGTCACTCCAGAATTTTCAGAATAAGATTTTATTAAGGAAATTCATCCTTGAGCTACCCATGAGTTGTATTTTTCTTCCATAAAATAGGGTTTCTGCATCCCTATTGCATACATCTTTGTGCCTTAGTAGATTGAGGACTTCGCACCCTGACCTATTCCAAGTATCCAAGATTCGACACCTTGATCTTTTAAATATTTAGGACTCTACGTCCCAATCCTTTTATTATAGATCCAAGACTCCATGTCTTTATATTTCATGGATTTATGACTCTGCACCCTAATCCTTTTATTATATATCCGAGACTCCATGTCTTTAACTTTCATAGATTTAGGACTCTGTGCCCTAATTTCTATGGCTTATCATCTACTCTATTTTGAAACTCTATGTTTCACCTTAATGTATTGATTGTGAGCTCATACCCATCTAATCGTTCGTTTGTAAGGCCTTGTTCCAAGACCTGCACACATCACAAACTCATAGATCAAAGGAATCAAATGAATTCCATAATTAACTTATTCACATTTTACCAAAGATTATTGATGACTTCCACAATCATTTTGGTTCTGGAGAAATGACTTCAACAACCATTTATAATTTGAACATCCTTGTTTGCAAATATCCACGTCCCCTATCACATCCTTCTCAATACAAGATTAAGCAATATAATCATAAAAATCATGTATCATGACTTCCATAGTCATTTATAATTTGATCATCCTTGTTGACAAATAACCATGTCCCCTGCCACATCTTGCTCAATAAAAGATTAAGCATATATAATCATACAAATCATGTATCATGACTTCCACGGTCATTTATAATTTGGGCATCCTTATTTGCAAATAACCAGGTCCCCTGCCACATACTGCTTAGTACAAGATTATGCATATATAATCATACAAATAATATATCATCCATAAATCATAATTAACCATATGTTCCACATAACCATGATCATCAATGGATCTATGTGTCTCAATCCTAGATCCCCATCCATGTCATACACCTATGTCCAAATTAAGATACCAAAAGAGAAAGCATCGATAATATGCTCTTAACCAATATCAGTTCTTATACACATAACCATAGATATTATCATAAGCACATATCAACCAGCTGACCCCGACTAGGTCTATAACATATAAGCATGTACATAAGTCTGTCATACATAATCTTATATCATTACATCAAAATCACCCTCTCAAAGTGTCACAAAACTAACCTTGCCAAGGTGGGACACTACAATGGTATTAAGAAATCTGTGGGAAGAGAGGAAGGAAAACAAATCTTGAGTTTTAGGGTTGGTGAACGTTGGATATATGATAGAATTTTTTAATAAAAAAGGTTGTGTGTTGGTGTGTTAGAAGTTTTCATGCCAAACACCAACTAGTGAGATTGAAAGGAGAAGGAAAACTTCATGTTACATTAACACCCTCTACATCAAAAGAATGGTTGTCTTTTGGAGCCAACAAAGACTCTTAATATATCTAAAGCTAATGCTTTCCTATATGCATATGGAAATGGTTTCACTATTACAAAAATGGATTTCTTAGTTCAAACAAGAGATTCATAATGCATAGCAGGTTGATATTAGTGTGCTTGCATAACCCTACAAGAAATAGCATGGCATCCTATGTGAAATTGAAGAATAAACATTTATGCTATCGGTGGAGGAGAAAATTATTATGGACCCACTTTGTGACTACATCAAGGAATCGGTAAATCAACTTATAGTTGCATAGTATAAAGCTACATGAATCAAAAAAATAGTTAAGCTAGTTAGGTCTTCATGTGCATTCTCAGCTTGCATGGACATGTTATATCATTTTTTTATCAACAAAGGTGGGATCACCATATATACCTTCGGAGAATGTTTTTCATTTTTTATTTATCCATCTCATTAGAACCCTTGTAACACTATGAAGTATAATTTCTTTCAAACTTGTAAATAATGTTAGTTCTAGAATATATTTGTTATTAAGTGTTTTCAGAAGCACCTCAACAAGTTGATAAGGGATGCATTTTTTTTATGAGCATTATCCTCAAACTTATGAAGTGGATATTTTGGGCATGTATTCTTTCACCTTTATTTGATACAAATGCAAAATATTTTAAATAATTTTTTAAAGACCCACTATGGGTGGAGGAGAAAATTATTATGGACCCACTTTGTGACTACATCAAAGAATCAAATCGGTAAATCAAGTTATAGTTGCATAGTTTAAAGCTACATGAATAAAAAAATAGTTAAGTTAGCTAGGTCTTCATGTGCATTATCAGCTTGCATGGACATGTTATATCATTTTTTTATCAACAAAGTTGGGATCACCATATATACCTTCAAAGGAGAATGTTTTTCATTTCTTATTTATCCATCTCATTAGAGCCCTTGTAACACTATGAAGTATAATTTCTTCAAACTTGTAAATAATGTTAGTTCTAGAATATATTTGTTATTCAGTGTTTTCAAAAGCACCTCAACAAGTTGATAAGGGATACATTTTTTTATGAGCATTATCCTCAAACTTATGAAGTGGAGATTTTGGGCATGTATTATTTCATCTTTATTTGATACAAATGCAAAATATTTTAAAGAATTTCTTAAAGGCCATTATCTTTTTTAATTTTTCTATCTTCTACAACATCTTAGATCATTCTCTTACTCTGTATAATGGAGGCATCAATGTGTTAGGATGAGCACCCATATTTTGTAATAAAAATTTTCTTTCTTTTTATAGGCATGCTTTGTCATTACTTTCGTGTGTAACATTGTGCTTGATACATTTTCTAGTTTCTTTAAGAATCTAGTTTTACTTCAGCATTGAAAAAACATTTGAAAATTTACTTTCTAGTATTTTTCCATTCTACATATTTTCAAGATAAGAAATAACAATGAATATTATTTGAACTCATCATCATAAAGATGGGAACCACCATGATAATCCAAAGAATGATATTCCTTTTCCACCTTAGGATTTCCCCCAATATTGATCCTTTCCCTTAATAGGAAAAGTGACCAATAAGTACCTTCAAACAATATGAGGAACAATGCTTGGATAAGTTTTGGGAGTTGTGCGTTTCCACCTTCTTGAGCTTTTGTGGAACCCAAAAGCCTCCAAAATTGGGAACTATGATTCAAAATGGATTGAAGAGGCAATTTTAGTCCCAAGGGGATAAGAAGGGAAAATTTTGATGATCCAGAAAGGAACTAAGTTTATTGGCTCATCACTAAGAATCCATGTGATAGGCATTGAGTAATCAAACTAGTATTGATGGTAGAAAAATTAGTAATGTGATGTAGAGCTAATTATGGACATTTACTTTAGAGTCAAGTATTAATTAAAATAGTTGGGTGGTGTAATCTTTACTAGATTTATTAAACAATGAATTTAATGGTTTGATTTAGTGAAATTTTATTAGTTGGGCCTTAAATAATAATGGCTAAAGATATTTGGGGGGAGGAATTCCCAATACAAGGGAGTAGATACATTTGATCGTATTTGACAAAGCCTCTAAACAACTCTATAAAAGAGGAAAGAGACAAAATAGAAAGGCGTGCTTTTTGGAGGTAGAGCTTAAAAGGTAGTGATAGAGAACAATTTTCACCATTATGTGCTCAATCATCCAAGTGGAAGAAAAAAATAGGGTAAGGAAAAAAATTTTCATAGTAATATTTTAGGTACAACAACATTAGAACTTATTTTATTAACATATCAAAACTCCCTCAAGTTGATCGTTGTAATGAAATTATGTTCTCATGTGTTGAAGGATTGGTAATATTCCTATCTGAGTAATAAGACATGTACCTTTTATGGAGTTTTACCTCAATTAAGGTTTTCTCCAAGGTAAACCAAGAGTGTTATTTGCTCATTGCTAAATTAAATAATTTCCATGTATTTCCCTTTTATTTGTGTACCTGATATTTAACAAAAAATGAAGTGAACAAGTCTTGGTTCAGGAAACAACACAAGAAATTACAATAGCATAACCTTATTTTTACTAAGATTTGTTTTCATCAACCATATAAATTTAGAGCTCAAAGATTTTCTAAGTCAGAACAAATTGTAGGTAGTTGTTGGGCCAATGAAAAAATTTAGGTCAATTTATTTGAAGATGGTCGTTACTAGGCTAGTGAGCTTATGGTGTCAATTTGGAAAAGATATTCTATGGTAGTAATTGGGATGAAGAGGTAAAGGAGGGGATGCTGAGAACTAACTCACTAAGGTAATAACAGATTTGGTAGTGCAAATTTATCATAGCTAAAAGAGCTTCCATGGTTAGGGTAACTAGTATGGGCGTTGGCCCTTATCTAATCATTGATAATGGTGAAAAAATTGAAATATGGGTAGTGATTGATTAAAGTTATAGTATGGAGATGGGTGTAGAGGTCATGAGATAGAATCTCTAGTGAATATGGGAAACAAAACTTGGATGAGATACACCATGACATTGTCTCCAAGTAGCTTGTGAAAAAACTAGAGCATATGGTATTTAATATACATTACAAAGGTTCTAAACATTGGGCTAATAAAATATGTAGAATTCCTTATTTAAATCAATCAAAGGAGGGCACTATGGATGAGAATATTAGGAAGGAGAGGCACAATACTATGTACCAATAGACAAACTTGTGTTGATGGTGGAGGGATTCAAACTGTAACTACTAGGAAGTGTTAATCCCATGAAATTTCAAAATTAGTGGTGCCACAGTGGGGCATGTTATAGGTGATGGTCTTACAAAAGATAAAGGCTATTGAGGGACAAAAAAATTAGTGTTTTCAATCATCCATGGAGTATATACTCACATTGTCATGAGTTGACTCAACTAATAGGCACACAATTATACTATAGTGCATGTGGCATAGAGTAAATTTGTTAAACACGTCATAACTGTATCACACCCACTAGAAATTCCCACATGGAAACCTTCCATTGGATCTAGGCAATATATTATGTTATTGTAGAGACATGAATGAAATTCACAATGAAGGGGAAACATTATAAGATGATGATCAAGACAAGGGTCATGTGTTTGGGAATACAGTTATGTATTTGAATGTTGTGAGGAATGAGAATAGATAGGTAGATTTTTTCAAACCCTACATGAGATTGAATGGTCATATGGGACAATAATTTTTACATTATATGTGTTAATTCGAAAGAGGGTAAAGAAACAATTTGAAATAATTAGAGATGGTAGTGTAATGCAAGTCCTAAGTCAAGGACTTGGCCAACTTAAATGAGTTTAGTGCCTTTTATTTTGCATGAAACGTTGACTACTTCATTATCTCTACTCACATCCAATTTACTTCTTTCTTGCCAACCTTATTGTACCTCTCTCTAGGTCCTCTTGGAACATTGATTCACTATCTCAAATACGAAAATTTTAATTCTCTTTGATTTACAAGTTTGATGCACAATGTAGAGAGAATGTGTTGCTTAATTTCTACCTCCATGTTCCCATTTAATAAACATAAGCTTTCATCCCACAGATCCTTGTTTGCACCTTTCCATTTCAAATCTCAACATGTGTGAGCTAGATATGTTACATGCTTTTCATGCTATGGGATGTTCACATTAAAGTAGTTTTGCACTTTGATCTTCTCCTATATGTTGAAGTTGCCCATGTAGTATTGTTGTTTCTTCTGGTGTTCTTTTCCCCATTTTCCCTTCTTGTAGCATTCTTATACATGAATTTTCAATGCATTTTTCTCTAATGAGTGTCTTTCTTCCTTTATATCCCACTCCTTAAACCATTCCTTACAATATTATCCCCACTTTCTCTACCTTATTTTAAATTAGCTCATATTGATCAATTTTATTTAGAATCATGTTGCTATCTAAGGCTACCATTATATCTGAATCTAGTTTCTCTTTGTCTGACCCTAATTCTATTAGGTATAGTCTTAATTTTGACTATTGAGTATCCCATAAAGGTTTTTATTTTTTTAATATTAGACAACTTGTTATCAAGTGTTTTCATACTTGCTCAATTTGGTTCCATCTAATTTTGGTTATAATTCTTAGTCCCAATACTTAAAAAATATAAATTAGTATTGGGGTTATGAAATTTGAAAGAGAATGTTTTCTATGCCTGCACATATGTTGTACTATGTATATTTTGCACTAGGAAGAATGTCTTGTATCCCCATTACAACGTTTTCCTCGTGCATGCATACCAACTTAGCGCTTCATTGAAATCTAGTCCTAAATATGTATGGTTTTGGGTTATCTATAGTAGATTTCCTTTGAAGTTGATTTGTCATTTTTTTGTTTCCTTTTTTAATGAGAAGATGATTATATTAGCTATGCTGAAATTCATCCCAACCTCCATGCAAAATGATTTTAAAACATCAAGTGATTTTGTAGCTTAAGTAGTGTTTTTATTGTTAGTGTAACAATGTATGTATACACCACATCTTTATGATAATGCCCTCTACGTTCACCCATCATTACCCTTATTTTTTACCCATTCTTTAGCTTATCTATGTAAAGAATGAATATTGTGGGAGAGAGCAAGCAATAATATCTCACCTCTATGCCATTGTTGAAGCTCTATGGAAGACTCTTTTGTTTTGATTTTAGCCTTTATTTACTCATATAACCTAGGAACATGGTAAAGGAAACCCATTGGACTAGAGGAAAAATGCAAGGAAATGGAACTTATCTAAAATAATTAAGTGTTATTATTTATTAGGCTACAAAATAAACATCATGAGTTTAACAAGTTCTCTTATTAGCATTTTACAAAAGTCATGAATCATAATACATATTAATGTTAGTATAAAGATACAAATTTAAGCATTGTAACTACGAAATTGTGAAGTAACTATGTTTGGTATAGTTATTTATAAAAAAATTAGATGTGATGTTAATTTTACTTATACATAAGGAATAAGAGAAGAAACTCAACTTATGAATTTGTGATTATAAATAAGATATGAAACAATAGTAATACAAGTCGCAAACGATCAAATACTAAATAGGCAGTTTGGTATGGTCTACCTTGAGCCCAATGAACCATGATGATCATCTCCTCACTCCTTGAGATCAAGTTTCTCATGATATGTGTTTAACTAGTCAAACTTGATCCTTTTCCTAAGTATGGCTTTGGGGTTCACCTTGTCCACTTTAATCACCCAACCTATCATTTATATGGACCCTTTGGCTTTTGATATGCACATTGAGTTGTTGTTGAGGTGGCAAGAGTTAGTTGATTCATTATTTAAGCTAAGAATACAAAATTAATGTTGTGGGATGTTTGATGTTATAGGAATCCAACATTGTTTGCACATAAGATGCTTGGTATGAAGTGCTAGCACCAATCATAAAAAAATATGCCAAGAACTACATAATCTCAAACCATTATAGTTTCATATGTGATAAGAACTTTGTCACAAAGAGGAACTTCACCTTTCACTATAATAATAACCCATAATTATCTTTAGCATTACATAATAAATTTTGGAGAAATTAATAGCATTTGTAATTATACACTTATGCATGTTATCTTAAACTTAATTTATATTTGTACAATTTAATGTAGAAATCACACATATATTTTTTATATGTAATAACTTACATGAAATTATTCAAAACTAATATACATATAAATAATCATAAAATATGTATATTGTGTCATGATCTAGCAACAACATGGAGCAGTTCTTGCGATAAGGACAACAATTCAAATTCTAGTGGGAAGCCTCCTCCCCCACATGGGATTTTACTATATTCATTGATATTGATGTAGCCTTCAAGTCCAATTACAAAATATGGAATTTTTTTCTCAAGTCTGAAAAGGGATTTTACTATATCCATTAATATTGATGTAGCCTTCAAGTCCAATTACAAAATATGAATTTTTTCTCAAGTGTGAAAAGGTAAGATGAGTTATTTTCGAGTTTAATATCCATAGAAAAATGGGTTCTCATTTTTCTAAAAAAATACCTGTAAAACATATGAAAAATAGTCATAAAAACCAACATAAATTTGCAATCATATTATAATTCCTTGGTTAATATTATACTCTTGTGTGTGTGCGTGTGTGTGTGTGTGTGTGATTTAGTGTCATGAGCGATGGATGTTTTTCATATATTTGAATTTGTAATTATGGTTTCATTTAATGCTTTAATACTTAAATCTCAAAAGTGAAAAAGGGTTTTTTTGAGTGATAAATGTTAGGCACAATACTTGAGAAACTTTTTCAAAATATATACCCCCGCATAGGGCTTATTAGCTAAAGACACCTTCCAAAGTGACATCAGTTAACTACATTGCATTGTAATGTGAAGAATGGCACTCTTGTTGCATGGTTTTTAACCAAAGGAAGAAGAATCAATACATTACTACTTTCAAATGTGTGGGGTTCATAATTGAGAACATTTCACATTCACCATAAATATTTTGTGGTTAAATTAACTCCTTTGATTTAAAAGAGGCATATGTAGTTCAAGGTTTTGAGGTTTCCAAAACTCACATGATATCAATCAAAGTACAACTCTTGTTTTCCTAAGTAGGAGAAGCAATTAAAAGGAGCTAGATGCCCTAGATATATTGACATGGAAACTAAAGGAAGGGGAAAAACATCTAGTCATATTCATAATTTTGATAGAATGAGGGAGGTGGTCCTCCCAGATGATATCCACATTTTAGTAAGCTCAAAGACATGGTAAAACAATAATAACTTTCAATAAATAAGGAATGATGAATTCATTAATGAGCCTAGCCCCAAGGTAGGAAAAGAGTAAGGTATAAGGTTGGTGTGAGAGGAGGATCTATGGCCCACTCTATTATGAGTACCTCATCCCCCTCATAAATGGTGCCCCTGGTTTGTCTAAGGGGGCTAACAAAAGAAATGCAGTTGAGGAGGGAGTTGAAGGTGGTGATGGGCAAGGTCCAAATTGTTGGAATGTGTCCCTTTGGAAGGTAATGATGTCTAGGTTATGTCGAAATAAACTCTAATTTTATGTAAAAGAGGTATATCTCACATTCCTCATGGAGAAAAATACACTTGTAATAATCTATTATATAAAGAGGTGAAATTATTATATACCACATTTATTATTGGGATGTAATTCCTCAATGGCTCTTGGTGTATAATAGAGGTTATTGTTTCCCATGAATCACACAACAAAATATCAAAGTATTATCTTTGTAAAGTGGTGAAGCATTTGTGGTGGTTCTCTTTGTAAGATTGGAGATTTTATGAAGATGGTAAAGATGTTATCAGCTTCCCATGGATGTTTTCCCCAATTTGTGTTTTACCATGTAAATCTCATGTGTCATTTCCATCTGTCTCCTTTATTTTATTGATTGAGTGTTGTTATTATGCATAGGAGGTTAGATTAGTAAATTTATTGTGTTTTATATTGTTATATGTTTATGCATATTTTCAATATTCTAACACCAATAAATACATGCAACAAAATGGGCATTCTATTTCCCCTATTCCAAAGAGGAAGAGGTATCTTGATGTTGATAAAAGGGAGTAGAATGGAACACCTAACAAGCATATAAATAATATGGAGATTGATAATGTTTTTGATAAATTCCCTACTTGGGTGGTGATGAAAATGGAAAATAGCACATTGATTATAAAAGAGGTACCACAACATAAATTCCATACCTTTGAGGATAACTCAATCATTCTATACCACATGGATTATGACCAACAAACCAAAAAGCTTAAAATAGCTAGGGTTAATATCAAAGGAAATAAATCGTTGGAGGATAATAAGCTTCATTCAATGTTAAATATTTGGGGAACGCTAGATTCATAAATGTAGGTTTTAACCCTGTACAAAAATTACCTGTAGACTCATTCTAAAAACATAAAATAAACAATGATGAGAATGTAAACAAATACACAGAGATTTTCCCCTAGATCCCAAAATTGTGACTACCAAATTGATTTTTCATTATGTTCCTTTCAGTGTTACAATACATATATATACATGTCGAATAATTCATAAACCCCAATCAATTAACCCTAGATTAGAACATAACCACAGTTCCCTTGACGGAATCTATAAAATACCATGGGTAGAAAACCATCATTCCTAAAACCATGTGCAAAACCCATGCACAAAACCATAGGTAGGTTCGCCCATCTAATATAGGGTCCAAAATAAATTTCCCGGGGTGCTAACCCGGACCCCATGCAGGGAGGCTACCGCCCCCCTGAAACCCCCCCACGCGTGTGACTAATTGTGGAAAGAATATAACACACACCCAACAATAAAGATGTATTATGCCACTAAAAAATTGCTTCAAAATTATGTGAATGAGTAGCATGAAGAAAACCGTAGATTAAAAAGAAAATTTTTTGAATTGGAATTTGCATTAGGCATAAAAATATTGTTCGCATAGCCCCTTACCATTAAAGGACCTAAAGAAAATTTAGAGGATATTCTAAGAAGTATTCCAAGGTAAAGGGAGTTCAACATTTATTATACAGAGTTAGGAAATTGTGACTATTAATGTTGAGGATAGAGTGGCCTTACTAATTGAATATTAGGAATTGACTAATAAAACTTTTATTCTTACTAGAAGGCTTCTAAGAGTCATTCAAATATAACCTTCCAAAGGATACCAATTTTAATAAATAAAAAAATATGAAAATAAATTTATTAGGAAATTGACTTACATGAATGAGCATAAAAAGATAGAACAAGAACCTTCCCTCAAATAATAGGTTGAAACATATTAGAGGAGGTTGGGAAAATAGGGTCGATATACTACAACATTTGACTAAAATATGTGAAGTGTTGGAGTAGAGAAGAAACATGGTATTCTTTAAGACAATTGATTCCATAAAAGAAATGGAGGGGCCTTCCATTACAAAGGGTGATAAAATTTCTTCTAAGAAATAATTCAAAGTGAAGTTGAAAGTAGTTAAGATCTCCCTAGTTGTAGAATTTAATGATATCACAAGTTTTTGTGAAGTTGAGATAGAAAAATGGTTCATTGAATTTGTCATCAATAATGTGGATCCTATTTCTATCATTAGGGAACAACATATTGATTTAGATAACATTGAAAGTGAAATTCTTTTACTTAAGGTAAATGAACAAATCACCATGGGCCCTTTCTATGACTACATCAAAGTGTGGGTGAACCAAGCCTTGGAGACGATCTCCAAGTTATCTTGAATATGAAGTAATTGGGATGATTATGTCTAATAAACTGCATGTAACAAAATCAAAAGATACAGTATTAACAACATTATTCCACGAGAAAAAGGGTTAGATGGAAATAACTTGCATCCTTTTAATTTTGCAAGTAATAGCCATTTACAACTTTCCTCTCATTTTGTTTCCTTTGGTTGTGTATTTACCATGTGGTTTGCATATGTGTTTACATAATAAATATCAGGGCTTGACTAGTTCTTCTTCTCTTCCACTTATAGGATTTTTGTAATATTCCATGTTTATAGTGCCCCCATCCCAGCTCATGAGATCAAATGGTTTGAGTGTTCATTAGTATAAGTCATATGAATTCTTGTCAATAATTTTTAGCCCTATATTTTTAAGTGGTGTTAAACAGTTCATTATGAAAACTCATTATTTAATTTGACTACATCAAGAACTATTCAAGTCTCACTTAGTCTTAAAATTCTATCTTGGTTGTTGAAAAGTGGAAGTTTGAGAAGATAATTATTTTCAAATTCATTAGATTATTAATGCAATAACAATTTAAAGTTTTCTAGATGACATATGTCATCCTTCTTGTTACTTTCCTCTTGCAAAGTCATGATCATTTTATGTTGCTTATATCATTTGAAAGGAGGAAAAATATCTATTTCTTGAGCAAATATGTGTATCATAATAATTTTGTTGCTCTTTTTTTGGTAAATGAGTGGTACTACCCAATCCTTTCTTAAGTAGAATCATGCTCAAAGAATATTTGATTATCTTAAGAATCTTATATTTTCTTAAAAGTCAAAGATTACATGGGGTTTCATTGCATAGAATTTGTATTTTGATCAAAGGAATACCACTTTTTAGAGCCTCATGAACAAGATTTTTTGGCCCTTTATGTGCAAGTTTGTGCTTGTTTTCCTTGATGATATTTTGATTTACAACAAGACTTATGAGGCACATGTGACACATGTTGATCAATATTTACAATTACCTCAAAATAAATAGTTAACCAAAAGTTCCAATTCCACCTTTCACACTTTTGAAGTGGTATAATTGGGTCCCATTATCAGTACGATGGGGGTATGAGTGTAGAACATCTTGTGGATTCACAAGCTCACTCAATTTACTAAAGCACAGGACAAGAATCTACTTCTACTTTCAACTAGCCGAAGCCAATAGATCGATGAAAACAATACGAACAAGTAGAAGACAAATCAATGGCACATAACACAACAATTTTTCCTAGGGAAAGACATTGCTCAAAACCCCGCATATATGTATTGCATTAAATCATAAATATGAGTGAAGATACAAAACTTGTTCTCACTAGAAAAATTACGCACAAGTATGATCAACTCTCTTACCTCACAAGCAAGCTCTTGGCCAACACTTAGCTAATTCTGCAGCTCTCCAAGCCCCTAATCTCTTGTGTAATTCCTAGGATGAATAGCCTGTATTTAAAGGGAATTCATGCTTCCAAAAATGAACAATATAAACATAGGTCCTTCTTTGATTTCATGCATGATCTATACAACTCAGTAAATCACACAACTGATAGTACATTGTCCCTGCACTCTAGTCTCAACTGGGTCTTTCTTAGAATCGACATGCATGATTTTCTGATGAGGGAATATTTGGTTAACTAGAGTGACACTTGTGGATGCACTAGTGCACCAACTGACTGTTAACTCTCTATTAGTTCCTCGAACAGTTTGGAACTAATTTAACTCAACATAACTGAGTATATTGAGTTATCTAATTTACCACTCCATTTAAACTCATAAAGTACCCCTAAAATTTAGGGGGAACATATAAATGACTTCAGAAAGACTTCCAACTCAAAATTCCTAAGCTAATTAAGTTAATTAAACTTATTTTTTTTAACTATTTACAAGTTGTTATGAGAATATAATTCGATTTTAATTCTCAATTTAATTCAAGGACAAATTAAACTGGAATTTCCCTTTGTCATTTCTCAACACTCCCTATCAACAAGAAAGGGATTATCAGCTACCCCGATCCTGTCTCTGTGAAAATCGAATTTACATATTGACAATGCCTTTGTCAAAAATGTCAGGATCTTGCTCCTTCGTGGGAATGTACTCTAACAACATAATCCACATCAATACACAATATCTAAGATGTTGATATCGGATATCAATATACTTGGACCAATCATGAAAAACTGGATTTTCATAGTGTTTGATACAACTCTGATTATCACAATAAATCACAGTTGGATCCATTTGCTGACCAAACAAACCAACTAGTATCTTCCTCATCTC
Source organism: Pinus taeda (assembly GCA_000404065.3). Lineage (NCBI taxonomy): Eukaryota > Viridiplantae > Streptophyta > Pinopsida > Pinales > Pinaceae > Pinus > Pinus taeda. The sequence continues at coordinate 194,196 of APFE030317696.1, read as the reverse complement.
AATGGCCTCACATGTTTCCTGACTCATAGCCATGTACTCTGCCTCTATGAATCTGAGTGCAATCAATCTTTGTTTCTTGTTGTATCAAAAAACTGTCAATGACCCAATGCTAAAGATTCCTCCTAATCTTCTCTTCCGGTCGGATGGACTCCCTGCCCAATATGCATTGGTCAAGCCTTGAATCTTCACTCCCTCTTTCCGTCTGTACCATAATCCATACTTAGAAGTTCCCCTGATGTATCTCAACACATGCTTTGTCGCCTTCCAATACCGCTTGGTAGGCCTAACCATTGCTTGACTAAGGTGGTTAATTGCATAGCACATATCCAGTCATGTGTTCACCAAGTACATGAGTGAACCCACAAGCTACCCATAAACAGTAGCTTCCACTACTTCCCCTGAAGTAGCATCCTCCTTCCTCTAGTTACTTGCTAGAGGAGTCTCCATGGGTTTGTTGCTCTCCATGCGGAATGTCCTGAGTATCTCATTGGCATACTTTCCCTGAGACATAAACAACTCCCCATCTCCCTATTATACCTCCATGCTAAGAAAGTAGTGCATGAGCCCCATGTCCTTCATCTCAAGCTCTCTTGCAAGGTCCTCCTTGAAAGACTTGATTAGCTTATCATCACCTGTCAGTATGAGATCATCAACATAAAGTACAATGATCAACAGTTAACCTTCCACCACATTGTGGTACAGGTTTGCATCCGCTTCACTCTTCGTGAAGCCCAACCTGGTGAAGTAGCTATCTATCTTGGTGTACCAAGCACGAGGTGCTTGCTTCAACCCATACAACACTCTCTTAAGTCGTCAAAGGTCTCAAAAACCTTCAAGCTGCTCTATGTACACCTCTTCCTCAATCATGCCATTAAGGAAGGTTGTCCTTACATATATCAGATGTATCTTCCAACCCATCTGTGATGATAGTGCCAATATAGATCTGATTGATGAGTACCTTGCAACATTAGCAAAGGTCTCATCATAGTAAATCCCCTCTACCTATGAAAAGCCATGGGCCACAAATCTAGCCTTATGTTTCTCCACACTACCATTTGCAACTTTCTTTACCTTTTAAATCCAACGAGAGCTCACCACTAAATTGTCCTTTGGTCTCGGGACTGTTATCACTCAGGTTGTCCCTAGGCTCCTGTTTAGGGATACGGCCGAGGTAACCACAAACCAATCTTTGGATTGTAGGTTCTAGCCCACCTGCAATCAGAGAGGGCTCTCTCTTAATGATTCAACTTTGTTGATGATTTAGGCTAGCTTTTAGCTCAGGGTTTTTGTTTGTATTTGATGGAAGGTAGGAATTCCAAGCAAAGAGGCAAGGTAATGTGATAAGTTTCAAACCATTTGGGCATGAGTCATGATTTAGGGCTTTCTATTGCGTTTTCTTTGTCACTGGAGGATTAAGGAGTGAGATAGCCACACATGATACAATTATCAATCTTACTGAAAGGATGGAATGAAAATCAGAGATGAAAGGCAAAGGAGAATCATTTCATCATACTAAAAAAGAGGAGAAGTGGATGAATGGTTATCTAGGAGCAGTTAAGAATTCCTAAACTCTCATTCATATGTGAAAGAAACAGCGTAAACAAGATCATTTAAGTATACATGTTCATAACTATTTCTGATGAAAACATGAAAAAATGCAGAAATTGAGCTTAAGATGAAGTTAAACAAATCCTAAGCTATTCTTCTTTTCTGCACTTTAGATGGCAGAACGGTGGTAAAACAAACATGAAAATTAATAGATTTGAGAAACACTTATTGAACCATGTAGAAGCACAGGAATTCCGTAATCACTCCTCGGCCCATTAAACACATCAAGCAGTTTCGAAATCCATGCTTTCAGCAGTCTTTGATTATAGAAAGTATGACAGTTACAGTGTGGGTCTCTGCTTGAAGAAAATGTTGAGAAAAAGACTAAGCAATTTCCTTGACTCACCCACCAACCAACCCCCTACTCCATCTTTCAAGGTGGTATATATAAGAAAAATATCAAAAAGTCATTTATTACAATTGACCTAAATAGGTCTGCTGGAAAAGCTCTTCTAAAACCTAAGTGTTGCTCGAATTAAACGCAGGTAAGTCCTTTGGGCTGCGCTAGAGGCAACTGAATCGAAAGGAGTGCAATGTGGCCCTTGGAGGCTCGATGCGGTACTGCTGGAATAACTGTGCTTCGGGATCTGTAGTTCTGTTCTAATGTGATTTGAATGTGCAATAACCATGATTTGATAGTTTTGAGTGGCCTCGCCTTCTTTCTTTGACTTTGCTGGAAGGTATTAAATGTTCTCCTGCTTTGGGCCGCTGCTTAAGATTTTCGCTGATACTCTTTGCCGCTACATTGATGGCTTCTGCCGCCTACTGATACTCTTTGACGTGCTTGTTCCCTGATGATTTGATCTGATACACTTTAATCTCTGCCATTGGTCCTTTGCTGTCTTTAAACCGGATTAATTTGGCAAAATCAGGCGATTTCGGGCTTTTTCGGCGCAAAACGGGCCAAGGAATCAAAAGATTCCCCAAAACGACCTATTTCCCGTAGCGATGCGCGATTAGCGCTTCGCGCTAATCGCGCATCGTAAACTGCCTCTGTTTCTTGTTCTGGAGCTCCGAAGTGCCATTTTTCTTCCTGCGCAAATTTTCGGTTTCTTGGCTGCTGAAGTTAGCAGTACGGCGGATGACGTCAGCCTGCTGACGTCAGCGGTGGGTCCTGGTACAGATGTGACATGGTGGGGTGCTCATATTTTAAGGCAATGCGATGGACTTCTTCCAATGCGATCGCAATATCGCATCGGTGGGGAACGGGAAGGTATTTTGGTTGGACATGCGATGCTTGCGATTGTCGATCGCCGATATCGCGATATCGCGTCGGGTAACGACTGATGGGTCATAACTTATATGGTGAGAATATTGCGATCTTGCGATGCGAGCTGGCTTTCTAGGGTCTGTGGAGTGTTAAGGAAGTCGGCAAGGGGTTTATGCGGTCGGAAGGAGTGAGTAAGTGGGTCAGAAAGGCATTTGAGGCTTCGGAAGGGGTTCGATAACCTAAAAAATGGATTTTATACTTTGGAAGGAGTCCATTGTATTTGGAAGATGGTTTGAAGGGGTAGCGTGAGGACTCTTGCTAAGTTTCAGGTAAACTGAGCAATTCCCGGGGGTACTTATGGTTATTTTTCAACCAGGGGGAGGGATATTTACATAGGGGATGATTTACATAGTTTTAGTAGGGGGGTGGGAAAATATAGGGAGTTAAATAATAA
>APFE030317696.1:157242-168531 GCA_000404065.3 Pinus taeda | reverse complement strand
TCAAAACTATGGCTTATGGTATCCTAGAGATACAAATCTCACTCTTCATGCTTATACAGATGCATATTGGGCTGGAAGCGTGGATGACGGAAAGAGCACAAGTGGTGGTGCATTCTTTATGGGTTCCAGATTAGTATCTTGGTTCAGCAAGAAACAGAGTTCAATTGCTTTATCTACAGCTGAAGCGGAATATGTGGCAGTTGCATCTTGCTGCACTCAACTCCTTTGGATGATGCAAACCTTGCAGGATTTTCAGATCACTTGTACACCACCTATCTCCATCTTATGTGATAATATAAGTGCAATCAGCATTTCAAAGAACCCAGTCATGCATTCAAAGACCAAGCACATACCGATCAAGTATCACTTTCTCCGGGAACAAGTGATGGAACAAAAGGTCAAATTGGAGTATGTTCCTTCTAAGGAACAAGTTGCTGATATTCTCACCAAACCACTGCCCAAGGAAACTTTTGAACATCTCAGACAGAAGCTGGGAGTAGTTGATGCATCATCTTGCTGTTAAACTTATCTGTTTTAGAGAAAAATGGGTGTACGCGAGTTTTCGGAAGATGATCCGCATACATACACTGGTTTGTTCAAAGAAAGTCGTGTATATGGAGGCTTGATGGATATCATAAGGGACAGGCTCTGGTTGAAAATTGTCTGATGTGGGTCTGAAAGAGACCATCTGGCACAAGTTCAGGGAGAGCAGATAAACTTCTAATGATGCATTGTTGGCATTATCTTAGAAGCTTTTGGTTCTATTTCTCAGCTGTTGTTAGTCTCTGGTGGAACAGAGGCAGGGGGAGAATAGAAGGAAATCTTGGTTACTGATCTCAATAGTGATTGACAGATGTTGCTGCTATCAGTTATTTGTGATTTTATAAGTCTTGCTCTTCATATTTCGTCTCTATGTCATGTATCTTTGTTATGGTGTCAAGGTCATGTAACGGCCTATTTTGGTTTTCCCACTATGACCTAGGATGAAGATGTAATGTACTTGGTTGTTATATGTAATTTTATGATGCATCCCCACTTGGTTGGGTGGATGATCCCCCACATGGTTGGGTGATGGATGTACGTATTGAGTCCTTTGATGATAGGAAGGTCTTTTATGATGTATATGTCATGATTCTTCTTGAAGAACATATTTTGCATATCTTGCCTACAGTTAGGGGGAGCATGGTTAGCATAGCAGGGCAGAGATTTCAGCATGTACTTAGGGGAGCACAACCCTTTTCCCTTGATAACGAAGGGGGAGAATGACTTTGAGGATCTTGGGGTTTCCATCAAGTCCAAAGGGGGAGATTGTTGGCATTTTGGCACTGATTTAGGGCTATAGCACAGGTGTTGTCCTTGATGGCAACTCTCTTTGGTAACAGATCTCAGTTCAGGCTTTCAGAATGAAGGAAAAGACATATACGCATGTTCATCTAGACAAAGACGCATATACACGTGGGTTAGACATTACAAAAGAGTGTATATGTTGGAAAACTTACTTTTGGACCATGGTAGTTAGTCCTTGATATTTGAACATATGGTTTTGGACCATGGTGTCTCGTCAGATGTGTTGATTCTAGGTATTGGGTTCATGGTATTGAATTGTTATGGTTTTGGACCCTGGTATTGTGAAAGGCAAGACTATAAAAGAGGAAGGAGATCATGTGGCAAAGGATGGGTATTAGTATTGAATATCTGATAAAGTGGTAGATCTGGAATACTAGTAATTGGGTTATGGTGTAGATCTAGATCTGAATGAAGGAGGAACCTTAGTGAAAAGAGAAGGATAAGTTCTATTGATGGGTCATAATCTTTAAGCTTGAATGATAGTATCTTTGTATGATTTTGTTCTGTTATATGTGGCGCTTGCTTGATCTATAACTCTGATAATCTGGGTTAATTAGTGTTTGAATATCTGAAAGAGCGAATTATCCTTTATAGATCTGTACGCAGGTTCAGTGAAGTGAAGGCGCGTATACACACTGGTTTAGTGAATGAAAACATCGTATACGCAGGTTGTTCCAAACACAGAAGCGTATGCACGCATATTGCAGGTTATTGAAATGGCGTATATGTTTTGAGTTGTGATCTAGCTGCTTCTATTTATTGTTGTTGTGTTCTGGGTTCAGATTTTGGTGTGTGGTTTCTGGTACTGTGTTTTGGGTACAGCTGTCAGAGAAGTATCTCTTGATTCAGATCTAATTGGTGAAAAGAAGATTGGTTGATTCTTGATGATTGATTGATGTTCATGGATCCAGTCTAAAAATTTATGAAACGTGATCCCTGGAAGAAAAAGAAGGTTGTAGCCTTCTGTAGGCCAGCACCTACGTACTAGTATCGTGGCTAGTGCAAGAGCTAAAGGGGGTTGTAGCTCCCTTCCAAGAGAAGCTGGAGAACGAGAGAGGGTTGTAGCTCTCTGCAGGTTGCAGCCTACATACTGGTAAAGGACTGCACCAGTACATTGTAAAAGAAGTTTCTAATTTAAAAGAAGATAGAGACGAATTGCAACAGGTGGTTTTCACCCACATTGGGTTTCCACCTTATATCTTGAGTTCTTGTGTGTGATTGTCTTTCTAGTTTGTTTTACTGTAGCTAGTTATTTGATTCTGAAACAAAGATTAACAATCATTATCAGAAAGATAAAGTAAATTTAAAGTTTGCTTTGTATACGCGGATTTCCTTCTGTATAGTTGTGTATATACGCAGGTTTAATTAACTGAAGTAGCGTATATCATTTGATTTTGAAAAAGGAATATTTGACTTGATAATATTGATTCACCCCCCCTCTCAGTATTATTTCCAACACAAACCCAAATTGAATAAGGGGGTCTAAGGAAATTTGTCATTGTGTAAGACATCTTGGACGTGTACTTTTGTTGTTGTCTCTTTCTTTTGGCATTTAATTGAAAATTATCACAATGCACATGGAGTAATAAGGTGTTAAAATCAAGTTGCTTGGATCATTATCAAAATTTCAAAGACTTTAGCCTTTTGAACCATTAAAGCATTAATTTAATTGTAAAAATATAATGATAAGTCATTGAGTTATAATGACTCATTTAGGGTGCATGATCGATAGTACCTGATACCTTAACATAACATAAAAATCAAGAAAGGAAGATCAAGGGACAAATGTAAGCAAGCGAGTACAAGTGAGCAAGCATGTCAAATACAAATGGGAAAAGGAGGAAAGCACCTACTAAATGCCTCTCAGGGAATTAAAGATTTGCAAGAGTGCAACCATGAATTGCACAATAAAATTTAAGTACCTGAGTGGAAATTACAACAAAACCGAACCATAATTGATCAAATGGATGATACACTAGTAGTTGAAAAATATCTTTAAAGAGAAATAAATCTGAAGGATAAACTGCTTAATGCACTTTAGACGAAATTAAGAGAAAAGCTGGATTTGATTGATGATATGATTGATGAAAAATCTACAGTGAAAGTTGATGCATTTTGTGATATAAGAGATCTAATACTAAAAGCTAATGCATATTGTGATACAAATTAATTCATCCAAAAAGTTTATGCAAGTCGCAGCACAAAGGAGCTAATAAAGAGAGTGATGCAATATGTGATATTGAGGACCTTATTCAAAAGTTTGATGCATCATATGATATAGTTAAACTAATATCAAAAATTGATGCAACTTGCGATATAATACAAGTGATTGATGCTCAGTGCGATATAGAAGACTTGGTGGAGTTAATGAATGAAGTAGACAATAACAACAATATCAGTAGCATAAAAAATTCCACGAAAAAAAATAAATAAATATATAATAATAATAAACAAAACAAACAACAACAAAACAAAAACAAAACAAACAAACAACAAAAAAAAAAAACAAAACAAACAAAACCAAAACAAAAAACAAAACAAAACAAGAAACAAAAACAAAACAAGAAAAACAAAAGCAAAAACAAAACAAAACAAAACAAAAAAACAAAACAAAAACAAAAACCAAAACAAAACAAAACAAAACAAAAAACAAAAACCAAAAAACAAAAACAAAAACAAAAACAAAAAATGGTCTTTCGAGAATGGTTGTCAAACCTTGGGAAGAAATATTTTTCAAGAAAAATCGACATGGACTTTCAGATTTCTCCAAACCAATCCAATTTGTGAGTGTGGGATTTCTTGATGAAGATGTGGGAGCATTGTCAAAGAGTTCATCACATGGAGAGTTAGTGTTTTGATCTCTCTTTGTCTTCAATGTGGGAAGGAAAATCAATTATCATAGAAATGTTGAAAGTAAAAGAAGGCTTAAAAAACAACTAACTATGGATGGATATCCTTGGAGATGGAATCAAGAAGTGAATAAACTACATAAATCTTACTACCTAGCTAGAATAGAGTTAAAGACACAAGAGTCAAAGATGGTACTCTCCACACCTAAAGAGGGGGAGCACAATGATAAAATAAACTCTCCTACACCTCTAAGTGGGGGAGTAAATTGATGAATTGAAGATGGTTAATGGTAAACCATAAACCACAACCTTATTCAAATAAAAATACTATGGTTAACGGCCATCCAAAAACCACCACTTATTCAAAGAAGACTGGTTAGTGGCCATCTAGAGACCACCACATTATTCAAAGCAGCTTAGTTAGTGGTAAACTAGAAACCACTAGTTTCCATGGAATCAACCAAAAAAATCACCACCTCAAGAATCCAAAGCCTTAGCATGGATCCTTCCAAGAATTAATTATTGAAAAAACTATCACCTTACATCTGATAAGGGAGAATATTAGATGTCGGTCTTTAAGTTTCGAATTCTTATCCATTAAATTTCAATCAACAATTGGGAATTCCAACATAGAAATTGGTCTCCTAAAAAAAGAATTACAATCATTTCAAACATTCAAGGGAAATGTTTAGACATAGTAGTTTTTCACTTCTAGATATTCAAATATTGGTATTTTTCAGGAAAATATTCGTTGAAGCTTAGTTCATCAGTTTCATATTGAAGATGATAAAAGTTATTGGTACATGTATTATGCAATTATTTAGACTCATGATTAAGGGGGGGATTGTTAAACTATGAGTCCCTAATCAATCACAAAGTCTGAGACCATGAGTTGTAATCCTTATCTTGATGAGGTGTTATCATGATCCACTAATGAGTTTTTAATGAGTTCTAGAAGATCTAGAAGGTCAATTGATGTATTATAAATCTAGACATTAAGATCAATACATTGTAACACCCGGCTTCAAGCCTTTTCTGCCATCTTGTTTGTCCTGTCTCACTCTTTCCAATTCTTAACAAAGGATTTCCCCTAGCCTAAAACTTTGAAAATATTACATGATTTGGTATTCTTGGCTACGTAAAAAACGAAATTATAGAATTATGGTATAATAGTAACCCCATAAAAACCCTATTAAAAAGGAATGTATTTGCATGGGTTGATCTAGTAGAGATAATATTTAATGCTTTAAAGGAATCCATATGCACCACTTCATTCTTAGTAGTGTTGGACTTCATTAAGACTTTTCTAATGGGATGTGATGTCTTGGGAAAGGTATTGGCGTAGTGTTAATGTAATAGGGGCACCCATTGGTATTCACCAATAAATTATTCTATGAGAAACATTAGGGGAAGTCAACATATGAGAAATGATGGTCATCCTTCATTTGGTAGATATTTGGCACCCATACCTCATTGGGAGGTGATTTTAGATCAATATTGTTATGAACCAACTCACAAAAAGATTGAAAAGAGAGATCAACGCCTTAGAATTCAGCCTCTTCAAGGGGGCAACCTCCTTTACATTACACAAATGAATAATTCTTGGATGATTCCAATGAAAAAACCTCCTTTCTATATATAGGAGTCTATGGAGTCACAATATAACCTAGCCAACCTAAAAATAATAATATAAAGCCACAAAAATAACAATAGAGGGATTTTATAGGGCACAGTAATAAAAATATGGGGACAATAGGGGCTCAACAATATTAATAAGGGATACAACTACAATAGTAATGGGGTAATCACTAGTATTATAGGGAACCTAACATGCCCCTCCTCCTTCAAAAAAGTGTTGTCCTCAATGATTGAGTAGTTCTAGATGCTTCTATATAAAATTCTCATCCTCCCATGTGGAATCTTTAGCGGATAAGTTCTTCCACTTGATGAGATACTCTAAAATTGATCGATTTCATAGCTGTCGAGTTCTTGTTTCTGTGACTGCTTCCGGTTCTAATAAAAAATTTCCTTCCTCGTCAAGTTCTGGCAATATTGTTTGAACTGGGAGCTTGTCGCCTATAAACTTCTTTAAACATGACACATGGAAAACTGGGTGCACTCGAGACGTTGCAGGAAGCTCCAATTTGTATGCCATAGTACCAATATTTCGCAACACCTTGTACGGACCATAATACTTTGGTGATAATTTATTATCCTTCTTAGTTTGCTTGAGGGACATTTGTTTATATGGTTGTAGCCGTAGGAATACCCAATCACCTACATCAAAACTTCTTTCACTGCGATGTTGATATGCTGTTTGTTTCATTCTAATTTTGTGCAACACGAGGTTATCCTTTAAGAGTTGGAGGACTTGTTGTTGATGTTCGATGTGATGTTCCACTGCTTGAACCTTGGAATTTTCTCTTAAATATGATGCGATGGATGGTGGCTGATATCCATAAAGTGCCATAAATGGGGCCATTTTTGTTGTTGTATGGAAGGAAGTTTTATACCACCATTCAGCTAGAGGCAACCATTTGACCCATTGTGTATGTTTATCAGATACAAAGCAACAAAGGTATCCTTCCAAACATTTGTTTACTATCTTAGTTTGTCCATCAGATTGAGGATGATAAGATGAGCTATGAGCTAACTAAGTACCAAGACAAGAAAATAATTTTGTCCAAAAATTTCCAGTGAAAACGGGATCTCTATCACTTACAATAATCCTTGGGTTTCCATGTAGCTTTTGAATTGTTTCCATAAATGCAGTAGAAATTGTACTGGCTTTAAATGGATGTGATAATGCACAAAAGTGTGCATACTTGGTGTTGAGTCCCAAACTTACACCTTCCCTACATCCCTTTTTAGCCTTTTTCTCCAGTTACCTGAACCTCTAAGCTACCAAATCATTGCATAATAGTTTAAAATGAGTATATAAATGATTTCCTAACTGTGTTTTGTGACTGCTGTTTGATTTATATTTTTGTTTAGCCAGCTGCGGAATCTGTCACTTTCCGCGGCCAGAATCAGTTTCCGCAGCCTTTTTGTTAAACTCTATGCTACAGGTGTCAATTGAAGAACTTAGCCACATGGGCAAGCTATAAAGGATATGGACATGGAACGTGTCCCCTTGGTTCAGCCAAATCACCCACAAAAGCTCGCAGTCAAGGCCGGTCAAACGGTGGTCAACACAAGGAGTTAAGCGGTGGCACGACTCTGTCTTCAGTATGAGGAGGATTTCGTGGCAAGGTCCTGAGTTTTAGGAGGTGTGCTAACACCTAGGGAGTGCTCATGGACCGAATCCAACAAACCACCTCCCTGGATTTACTTCCCACGGCTACCATGCTGCTAAAATTTCGATTATGGTCTTTTACATGTTTGGCTACCAACACAGACCGTGTTAGTTAGTTATGTATTTTTTTCTATAAATAATGCATCTTCATATGCGTATAGACTAGTAGTTGTTGTGTGTAAACTTGACTATTGTATGAGCCTTTGAGCCGAGACTTAGTTTCTATTTCATGATTGCCTTACAATATATGAGAAGACACTAATTTTGTGTTCAAAGTCATGATTGGTTCTAATTGACCGAGGTTGCAGAGGGCCCGTGTACACCAAGGTCTTGTAGTTTATGTATAGCTTTATATTTTTCTTCATTTTACGCTCTTGATACCATAGATATCTGTTGTATATATTAACTTTTTCATGGTATTTATGTTATTTGTTGTCCATAGTTTCTTTCATGCTTTTAATTGATTGTCAATTGATCAGTGTTTTTATTTCAGGTTCTAATAGGAAGCCCGGGCAGTGCATATAGTTTTTGATGACTAATGACATGATGGAATTATTTTGTCCTACTGTTGATTTGTTTTATTGGTTCTAATTCCAGAACTGCTTATTTCTCTGGTTTTGCTTTGTTCATCTATTTTTCTGCAAGTTAGTGATTAGACTATTCATATCATTCTTCAGTTAGATATCAGAATGGTGAAGGATTCTAGGGTGAATGTGTAGTTTAATCTTAGTTTTATTTTATGCAGCTTAGATATCAGATCATTCAATTTGTGTATGATTACCTCCTATAGCCAGAGCGAGTCAAATGGTGAGAGGTCAAAAATGAGTTGATGTGATATGATTAGTTTAATTTTCTTACAGTCCTTAAATTGTTTTGAGTTGAGTCTTTTATTTTCTTTATACAGCAGCAAGGATACTGGGTTCCATAGTCACTAGTTCACGATTTTGTTAATTAGAATCTAGGCACATCTTGATTGCATCATTGTAAAGTTTGAACACCTTTGGAACACTTTGAAGTTTGGAAATTATTCATTGAATACATTTGTCCATACTTGATTACTAGAATCACCATCTCACATTAGGGAATCAAGAAGAAGATAAATCCAAAAACAAACCAAAAACTAAAAACAACAAAGAAATAAGAAAATGTTTATCTTGCATAGATAGTGCACTTCACTTCAACAGTTTACGACTCCCGGATTGACAATTTATAAAGCAATTTAGAACACACTAAATTGACCAAACATTTTGGCGCCGTTGCCGGGGAGGTGAAATTAGGTAGCCAAATTCTTAAAAAAAAAAAAAAACAAGAAAATTTCAAGGAAGGTAAAAATTGATGATTTCTCAAAGTATGCTCTCCTCCTGCGCCTAGTGTGACCTGGAGGATCAGAAAAGAGAGTTATTGATTCAGTAATTTCTTGAGTATGCTCTCTTCTTGCACCTAGAGTGATCTGGAAGATCAGAAAGAGAATTATTAACCCGAATTGAAGAAAATAAAAATGACATGCATAGAGAAAGAGATTCTAGGGGAAGGTTTATATCTAGGGCCAAGAGTTCAATTTTTACAACTCCATATACTCCAAGGTATAGGCAAGATACACCTCCAACATCTCCAACTCATACTCCTAGCCTTAGAATCCCTGGAGTTCAAGAGGCAGTAGCTGAACTAGGAGACTCTCCCACACTATCGACCAAATCTGAGCTAGGAAAAGACCCTTTCTTTACTTCTACAGGAAAACATATTGTAATTGAGGAAGTAGAATCACCTGATGAAGAAGAGGGAGAAATTCCTCCTCGTTCACCATTGGTAGAAGAACCAGAGGACTCTGAAATCTCTGAGGAAGCTATCATGACAGAGGAAGTAGTAAATGGATTTGGAGGAGGTAGAGGTAGAGGTAGAGGAGGAGGAAACAATGGAGAAGGTAGAGGTAACAACGGGGGAAACATGGATGGAGACAACTCATTTGGATTTCCTATAGTTGATGAGGAATCTCAAACAACAACGAAAAACATCTCACCATTTGTCCTCCCAAACTCTTATGGGTTGAGAAGTGAGGACCCTGAAACATTGTTATTTGAGTTTGAAGTCGTGTGCCGAACTTATGATTACATGGAAGATGCTCAAAAACTCAAGTTGCTTCCTTCAACATTGAAGGGAGCTGCTCTAAAATGGTTCATGGGATTAGTTACTCAATCAATTAGGACTTGGAATGACATGAAACAAACATTTTTGGATAGATACCTGGACTATTGTATGCCCACCATCATAAAGATGACGTATTCAAAATGGTCAAAGAAGATGAAAATTGGAGGATCTACTTGAAAGATTTCAATACAACCTCAAAAGAGAAAAAATGAGTAACCTAGATGAAGAAACCTTGAAATCCCTTCTATTAAAAGCCATTAGAGATGAATGGATAGATATTTTGAATATGATGGGGAAAGGAGATATATCTCAACTTCCACTTCAGGATATAGCAGAGCTATGTGTCCATCTCTCAAGGGGAAAATCTAAAACTGGAAAAGGGCCTAGATATCCTTCTCCCATTAGAGAAAATAAATCTGCAACTGGATCAGTAAGTAGGGCTGAGATTGGAAACATGCTTGATGAGTTCAAAATGGATATTTTAGGGAGTCTTAGTGAGCAACTAGACACCCTTAAGATACAAAACAAGCAGAAAGCAGAAGCTGAAGCTTTGGCCATCTTTTGTCCAAAATGTAGGAAGAAACACGCTCTAAGGGAATGCCCCTTGGATGCAAAGTTGTATAAACATGCACAATTTTCTCAAAAAGCCATGAGACCAAGGATTGTCCTTCAATTCCTGGGCTCAAAGTTGTCTTTCAAGAAGACCCAAATTCAATTGAGTCTCTCTATTTTGTTTCAAGGAGACCTTGGCAGGGGCAACAAAATCAAGGGTTTAATAACCCCATGAACTTTCAACCCCCACCAAGTTGGAATCCGTGGCAACAACCTTGGTCCCAACCTCAAAATCCATTTCAATCATGGGTATGCAAAATCCTTATGGGAGATTTGCTCAATTTTATCAATATCCTCCATATTTTCAAAACCAACAAGTTCCACAACCTCCAAATCAGAATCCACAACTTTCATTACCATTTCCAGAACAACAACCTTCTCAATAGAATCCAAATTCACAACTCTTGCTTCCATTCCAACAAAGGACAAATCGATTACCTTCCCAGCCATTGCCAAATCCAAATAATAAACATCCTCAAAATTCTTACATGGTAGAAGGACAACAATTTCCTACCTATATGATTGTTCCTCTCAATGATGTACAACTCAGATCTGGTAGAGTTTTAGACAGGCCTTCTATAGATACTCAAAATCAAAGCACTTCTGAGGAAGAATCTCTTAAAGCCAATAAAGGTTCTGAAGCATCTCTTCAAAACCCAAGCACTCAAGAAGAAAAAGAAAAATAATCAACCCCCACAACTCCTATGGTCAAGCAACCTGCATCTTTATCCACACCTCCTTTTCCTGAAAGATTACAAATTGATAAAGAAGTGGAAAAACAAATCTTGTTGCCTAACTGTGATTTTCTAGATGAATTAAAGAATGTCTGTATCAAGATTCCCTTGTTACAAGCCATTAAATAAATTCTTATTCTAGCTAAAACAATAAAAGAGTTGAGTCTCAAAAGACCAGGAAGGAAACCAAGAGATACAAGAAGAATCCACCTGGTAGGAAAAATTGCAAATATCATGATGGGAAAAGTTACCATGCAAAAGTATGTAGATCCCAGTAGTCCAATTGTCAAAACACATATCAATGGGG
>APFE030317696.1:131264-145090 GCA_000404065.3 Pinus taeda | reverse complement strand
AGAACCGACTAACAATAATAATATAAGCCACAAAAATAACAATAGAGGGATTTTATGGGGCACAGTAATAAAAATATGGGGACAATAGGGGCTCAACAATATTAATAAGGGATAAAACTACAATAGTAATGGGGTAATCACTAGTATTATAGGGACCTAACAAATATAGACCATCACAACTTGAAGTAATCTTGGTATAACATTTGTTGTCACTGTATTAGCAAAAGTAAGTCACTACGATGTAGGATATTACTACAAGATCATCTACAATAAAGGAAAGAAAAATGTGATGGTCAAGCCCTTCTCTAGGAAATATGAGGAGAAAGGATTCGTACTTCCCTTGCCATTACTAGTGCCAGATTTGATTGTAGAGTTATTCCAAGAATGATTGGATAATGAAAAGGTTGTTTAAATCATCCAACAACTAAAGGAGGACACCACCCCCCTACTGGATAGACTTGGTAGCACAACACCTTGAAATATAAAGGGTATATATTTTGGTGAAATTTTTTACTTTAAAAACATAGGATTTAGTATAATTTCATTATTCACCCCCCACATGACACTTTGGCTTTCAAAAAACATATGAAACAACTAATCACTTTTTTCCTTTTGGGATGAAAAAATGAAGGACATCCATACATTTGTCATCAAATGTGACACATGTCCAATGAACAAGGATGAAATGGTGAAGAATCTAAGGGCATTGCAACATTTTTTTATCCTTGAAACTATCCGGGTTGACATTTCCATGGATTTTATTATTATCCTATCTAAACATGACAATAATCTATAATCATGGTAATAATTTTAACATCTTCAAAATCTGTTCACTTATGTGCATTAAAGAAATATTTTATGTCATCCACAATTGGGTAAGTTTTCATGTATTAGATTATTAAATTATATTTCATGCCTAATTCCATTGTGATGGATCATGATCCCACCTTCACTAGAAAATTTTGGCAAGAGTTGCTTAAACTACAGGGAACCCAATTGCAAATGACCATGGCTTTTCACCCCCAAAAATTGGTCAAACAAAGATGGTCAATAAGTATTCAATAAACGCCTAGAAAATTATTTGTAGTGTTTTGCATCAATTTTAGGGTTAGAGGGTTTAATGGCTACCCCCTATAGAATGGTGGTATAATACAAGCTATCATGGTACTACCAAAATGCCACCCTATGACGTTTCCTATGGACACAACCCTTCATTGGTTGCCTTGTATTTACTAGGAATATTTGAGGTTCAAGAAGTGGATATCACTCGTAATGTCATAGCTACCATTCTTTGTATATTTAAGGAGAAAATAGTTTTGACTCAAAATAAAATGAATAAATAGGCATATTAACATCACTCAAATTGTTCCTTTGGAGAAAGGAATCAATTTCTTCTTCATGTGTGTCCATATAAATATACATCTCTAAAAAAAAGCCACTAGAAGCTCAACCTCAACTTTTATGGTTCCTATTAGATTCTCAAATGCATTGGCCAACTTGTCTACATATTGGCTCCTTTAGTCCACTCCATGATCCACCTAGAGTTTCATGTGTTTAATTTTGGATGAAACTAAATGTAACCCTATGTATTGGCCCTCCAAACTCACTCCAAGGTCCACTTAGTATTTTATGTGTCTTTCTTGAAGAAACTAGCAGGGCCAAATTATTAATTTTAGACCAACCTTTTAGAAATTAATAAAGAGGGCTCCATTTGGTTCTAGCCCATAGTAATACTAGAGAAAATATAGGATTGCCTTTGGTGCCATCACATTATCCTAGGAGTCTTCATCCAATTGAAGGATACAATACAAGAATATTTCACATTGGAACCAATAATAATTTTATAGTAGTTTCCACATCTCCAATCTTGAGGACGTCATTTATTTAGAAGGGGAAGGGGGCAGGGTATATTAGGGTCCCGCCTACCCTAATATCCCTACTTAAGGGCAAATTAAGATTTATTTAATGAATGTATGAGACCATCTTATTTGAATAAGGCTCACTAGGTAGTTGGTACTCATTAATGTTGGGGCTAGACTATGGGTTGGGTAGTGAGAAACTATTTATATAGATAGGAGGTTATGCAATATTTTGTTAAGTGGCATTGTATTGGAGCTATACTCAGTTGGAGGTTGCCCCTTCAAAGAGTTCCATGAACATTACTCTCTTTTTGGATTATAAATATAAGTATTAGCATTCAATGAGTTCAATACTCTTGTTTTTCCTAATTTACATTTTATTTTATATTTCTTATAATGTTGTTGATAATTCATTATTTCTCTTAATTAAGTACAATAAATTATATGTTGACATGTTTGGTCCACACATGGAAAAGAGGCATGTGATATTTATGCCAATATGTTTTTTTATTATTATAAAACTTGAATATATGATGATTGAATTTATCTCTACCATCTATTTGTTCATGCGATTTTCATCTTCGATATCCATTCATCAGAGTTGAACTCCATTTCTAGTGCCACAAGGATTTGTGTGTTTAAAAGGTACATCACCATATGTAATTACCCATCATGACTTTATCTTGTGGTTTTGAGAAGCATCTCCTTGGTATTGTTTGGATTTCATTGTTTTATGTATGTCATGGCCATTGGGGCCCTAAGGAATTATAAGGGTTGCCTCTAGAATGTCAATTCCAATCCATACAATAAATTGTCGTTCAATATTCATATTTGTCCATTTATTTTAGAAGGACATAGTTAATCAACATCATCCTTGAAAAGAGCATGGAAGGGAGGAGGAAGAGTTGGAAAGAGCTACATATACTCATAGGGTATAACCCTGTTCTAGACTACTACAACTACATTCCCTTCTCTGAAGCATGTGTTGGCATGAATATCAAGTTTGGAAACAAGAGTTAGCCATGCTTTAATTAACAAACCAAGTATTATGGAAGTGAATGAGATTGATG
Source organism: Pinus taeda (assembly GCA_000404065.3). Taxonomy (NCBI): domain Eukaryota; kingdom Viridiplantae; phylum Streptophyta; class Pinopsida; order Pinales; family Pinaceae; genus Pinus; species Pinus taeda. Next base: position 142,161 of record APFE030317696.1, on the reverse strand, counting down.
ATCTACTTACTCTCTACTTCCATCAAAATCTCAAGGATCAAATTATGATAAAATTAAAGATGGGAGATTATCTCTATTATAACACCCTTACTCTCAATTGCATCAAAAGTGTTCATCTTGCCTAACAAATACTAAGAAATTAAAATGAAAACATATTTGGTCAACCATTTCATAAATGAATTAGATGGGACTTGTTAATTAACATATTTTCTCCAATATTAATGAGAATATATTGTAAACAAGTTGACCATGATGGTGAAAATGCAAAGTTTTATCATTTTTTGTTATTTTTTGGGGTTGTTTACATATTCCATATTTACATTTATTTTTCATTCTTAGAAACCAAAAAAAAAATAGCAATTGTTGTTTTTTCCAAATATGGTTAGGGAAATATTGAATAACATTAACTCTCTATCTTTTATACCCGATGGGGAATTGGGTGATGTCCATCACTGCAATATCAAATCTTCATTTTGTAACTGAAAAAGATTTGAGCTACCAAATTAACACTTACAAATGTTTTCAAGTTTGAAGTGAAATCTCCATGAAATGTTTTATTTTCATGAATTTGGAAAATTGTGGTCCATGGAAAACAAAAGCGATGTTTTAGTGTGGGTGGGTATTTCACAAGGCCCAAGCCTATTTTAGATCATTACAAATAAATTCCATTCTATGAGGCACATATTGGCATGAATTACTCCTATGCAAGTATTTTGGGTAAATTATGTATGTTGCTACACTTCATATGTAAGCTTTGGAAAGTGTCATCCTCTCTTCCAACTATTTGAATTCTAATATCCAATAGTAAATTATGGGAGCGTGTTGTAGTTATTTCTAATGGATTTTGGTGACAATATTTCTATAATATCTCCTCTAGATTGGGGAAGGTTGTTATAGTAAAGTGAGTTATGGGGGAACTCTATTTTGAGGTGTATTCTTGTTATTGATAATCAGTTTGAGTGTTGGGTGAGCGGGGTCTCCTCACCACATATCCATAATTTTTCTAGTGGTGTTGTTTGTGTTATTCATGCTTTGTTCATTTGTATGGCCCTTGTGGTTTTTTATTTCTATATTTTGGAGTTATGGAGAGTTGTCCTCCTCCTAGCTTTCTTGGCTAGGAAAAAGTGGGACTTTGGAGTAGGGTGGTTGTGCATGTAGGTATAATTGTGGGCATGCTTTGTGGGCTAGATTAGGTCACTCTATACTTTCTTACTAGTTCATCTATGCATATTTGACTGGTTATTGTCACTTGAGCAATCGATTTCAACATAATATTTTCTAATTGAATTTATAAACTTTATTTGTATGTCAAATCCAAAGGTTGGTCTTTTTTTATGTTTTTCTCTTAGGCTTAGTCTAGGGAGACCCAGCTTGATGGTTTCTAAGTACTAGGGAAAGTGATTCCTCAGTAATTCAGGGATGTTGTGACTTTTCAACCTTTATCTCTTGGTATTGAGTACTTTCATTGGATTCTAGATTGAGGTTTGAGCTTTCCCTAAACTTGGACCTCTATGAAGATATGATGCAGGGTGGGGAAGGAACATCTTGGGAAAAAAATTTTATCTAAGCAACAATATTTTGCAATGATTATAATTGTTGGGATGAGGTCCCCTGGGTTAGTTTGGGGTTGAGATAACCCAAATTTTGGTACAATTTTGAAAATAATGTAAAGTCACCGCGAGAATGCGAAGCGCGTATATGAATGGGAATCAAAGGGGCTTAGCCCCTTGTTTTATGTAAAGTTTTGAGTCAGTTTTGAGATTCACTCATGGTCTGCGGACCATGGCATTATCTAAAAAAAGTCTATAAATAGTGAGTCTTAGCGAAAGGAAAAAACAAGAAGTGGATCTGAAATAAGGAATCAATTTGATTGAAGAAGCTAGGGCAGGAAGGCTCTGCTTCTGTGCTGAGATAGAGAAAGAAAGGCTCTGCAACTGAGTGCATGGAGGCCTAGGTAGAGTCTACAGTTGAGTGCGTAGACCCCTGCAGTTGTGTGCGCAAGGTAGTTTTGAGTCTGTAATATGTGAATTGAGATTAATAAAGACAATTTTCTGAAGAATTGTTATGTATTTCTATCCATTTTTATTTATGTTATGCGTCATTGATGGATAACTTGATTTATGAAATAATGATTGAATGTTATGCAATTCTCTTGAATAAGTCTTAATCATGTATGTAATGTATGTTTAATATGTTCACGAAGACTCTGGTAACTCCTTTTATGTTTATTAATAACTGAAGTAGATCTGCATGAACACAAATTTAGAGAGATTTCTGATGCGCGTAAGTAGCTAAATTGACTATTAAAGGTCTACAAGGGTTGATTGTAGACCTTCACGAAGGTTTGAAGGATTTCCAATAGAGTTGCGGTAAGGTGCCCTAAGGGTTCACCGATCTGTGCAAAGGTAGATCCAGGGCATTGGAAGACATCACACTAGTCTCTGGATGCAGAAACTTGGTTCTTGCATCCCCCCATACTGCTTTGGGTGAGACTGCAGCCTGTGCCACGCGGGTTGTTGCCAAAAGGGCCAGTAGTGTATGGTTTTGTTAGTTGGCACAGCTAACTTTGAAACTAGGTCAGGACCCCATAAGCCAAAAAATGGTTCCATTGTTGGGACTAGGATCTACTTGAAAGAGATGTGTGATGTTGCATCATTGGAATTTGACCAAGAAGGAAATTGAAAAGTGGTTGGATCGGAAGATTCACGAGTTTGCAGCACAGGAAAACAGGAATCTGTGCCTATCAAAGGAAGAGTGGTTGAACATGTATATGTATACAAAGATACACGAGATCTTCTTCTGCACCTTCCCCATTGAACAACTAGAGGAATTGACTCGGCGGTTGAGGGAAGGAATCAACCTATCAAATGATCAGAATAGGTAGGGGGGGACTATCCTTCCAAAAAATAATGCAAATGTGTTGGAATGACATGTAAATTTATTTTCTAGGGGAGGATTCTAAAGAAGTTACAAATGGGCCAATATGGAAATTGCTTTGTTTGTTTGAAATATCATATAAAACATTGTAAATGGTCAAAGGGAAAGTATATATCCTGCCCATGTTTTTGTATATGTTATCAATTATGGCATAAGTAATCATGATGTAATCCTATTAAGCTATCTACTTAGCCTTTTATTAATGAAAAATCGTGATTACTATTAAAAAAGAAATATTTCTATAGTACCTGCTAAGAAATTATGGGAGCATGTCATAGTTACTTTGCACTAAGGACTATTTCAATTAGAAGTTCCTATCATAAATTAATATGTATATATCTAAAATTATGCTTGAAACACTTCCTTTTGTGAAATGTTCCTAGATTATTTCCTTTAACACTTTATATAGATTTACTTCCAATTCTATCTCATTGTATCTTAAATATCTATTTTTCAATATGATTTAGATTTTTTCTTCCTACAAGGAAGGAAGTTATTGAATTCATTAAAGAGAATACACATATCTTTTCTATGGGTCATCTATTTGAAAGGGTTGCCAAGTTGGATGACTCAATCAACAATTCATGGGGAATAACTCCATATTTAGATGGATTTAGTGTACAAATCTATCTCATTCTTTGTATCCTAATAACTAGAATGTAACAAAACTTTTGGTCGGACCCATGAAAATCATGCTTCATGTTGTTAGTCACGTGTGTATTAATATGATGCACATGTGAGCACTATAATTATTTTCATTGTTGTTGTGTATGTGAACTTGAACTCTATATAGCCCATAGGGAATAGAGTGGTTGTTGCCAGGGTGTCCTATTACGGCACTCCATGGTGAAAATCTCGTTGACTTGGAACCTCATGGGCACAATCCATTCATGAGTATGGGATGGTGTGGCCTAGAGTAGGTTTGATCCTCAGGTAATTTTGATATCTTAAACACCCCTAGGTCATGATTTCCCAAGCCAAAAGTTAGTCCTACTAGTTTGCAGAAAAGCTAACCAAAAATAACTTGAACTCTATCACTTGAAGAAGCAATTCACTTTCCATTGTTAAAGTCATGACTTATCTATAAACCAAAGTTGATGTATGAGACCCCTCGTTTGTGGGACAAGTAACCCCCTCTATTTAGTGATTAAATACTTTGTCTACAGAGGTGTACACTCCCTATCCACTTCTAGATTTTAACATGTGATAAAAACAACAATAATAACCTAATTTAAAGTCATGACTTAGCTAGATACCAAGTTGATGTATGAGACCCCCTTGTTAGTATGAAAAGGGACCCCCCTATTCAATTATTTGAATACTTAGTCTATAGAGGTGTACACTCCCTACCCTCTTCTAGATTTAAACATGTGACCTCATTTTCAAGTGAAATATGCTTCTACTTTTCATGTGATTTTTAGTCAATGAGAAATGATCTTCATCTCAATAAATGTGGTACATCATATCTTGATGTAGAGCCTATTGTGTCATGGTAGTTGTATTAAGGTCATTCATGGGAAAAGATAATATGAGCTATGGGAGCCTTTGGACATGCACAAGGAATATATTTCAAGCCATGTTTTTACACTCCTCAATAGTGCTCAAATTGCCACTAAATGTATCATGTGAAAATTTAAGAGTCGTAGTACTCCGTTTTGACTTACTTCTTTTGAACACGAGTTATGTATAAATATCATCTATATGTGTACACTTATGCATAAGTGTAAAGTTAAGGGTAACTAATCATTTTTTCCTTGGTGTTGACTCAAGGGTACCTCTAACGTAAATATCATATATTTGTGGGATATGTGTGATAGTGTATCCTTTGTAAAGGCCAAAAACCAATACCCCACTTATGCATGTGTAAATAACTTGTAGGCCATGAAATTTATGTTTTACTTAATTTATGTAAATAACTTGTAGAGAGGAGATATATATACAAGTGTGTGTGTGAGAGAGAGAGAGAGAGAAAGTTGTAATACTCCATTTTGACCTACTTATTTTGAACACAAGTTATATATAAATATCATGTATATGTGTAATCTTTTGCATAAGTGTAAAGTTAAGGGTAACTAATCATTTTTTCCTTGGTGTTGACTCAAGGGTACCTGTAATACCAATATCATATATATGTGGGAAATGTGTGGTTGTGTACCATTTGTGAAGGCTAAAAGTTAATACCCCACTTATGAATGTGTAAATAACTTGTGGCTATGCAATTGATGTTTTTCCTAATTTAAGGCCTAAGTTAAATGATGTACATGTTTATTGTGAATTGGCATAGTAAAATCATTCATTAGTTAAGGGGAATATCAAGGGTTTTTATTTGATATCTAGTAGAGAGAGGGATATATACATGTTTCTTGTGAATTGAATTAGTAAAAAAATTCAATGGTTAAGGGCGAATATCAGGGGCTATGACTTGATGTCTAGTGGAGAGAGGGATTCACATACACACAAACAGACTTGATGTCTAGTAGAGAGAGGGATACACACGGAGAGACTTGATGTCTAGTAGAGAGAAGGACACACACACACAAGCAAATTTGGTGTCTAGCAGAGAGGGATACATAGACACACACATATAGAGAGATAGAGAGAGTGAGTGAGAGAGAGAAGCATGCAACATCCTATTAATTCCTTCTTAATATTTGAAAGGTGGCAGGATCACATGGTTTCATGAGTAATTAGTTGACACATGATGGTTGCATATAAACTAGTATAGAGATGCATTTTGACTATCAAATTATGTAGCATAGAGTGAACCTTATATGTTTTGTTGTCCTTAACTCCCATGTGCATGTCACTTCAAAATATGGAAATTCAAGATGGTATTATTATGGAGACCATATGAACTTGAAAATTTGATTTCCCAATTGAGTGAGCAATATAAATAGGTTTATTCCCTGAAATGACATGTCAAACTTTCAAGACTTTTCATCAAACATATTGGGAAATATTCATCACTTTGCCTTGAAATGAAGGAATTAAAAAGTGAACATAAGGTATCCCCATGCATTAACAAGCTATAATGATCATTCTTGCAAATATTGTGTTGTAGCGGCTACAACCACCCTCCAAAATTTTGGCTTGCATCAATTTCGAAGAGTCCCTTGGAGAGTTTCACTTGATGACTGCACACACTCGGGTTCACTCTGTGAGCTCGGGTGAGTCTTTACATTTTCCTTTCTTGTTTATTGCACTCAAGTCTCTGCATGTTGATGTCTAATTCATGCTTGCGATCATGTTCTAGTTATGCTCAGAGTCTTTGCTTTGTATGTGTTTGTTGTGTTCACCATGAAAGCATTTATCACACTCACACATGGAGTCACATTCACTAGCGTCCAAGCGTTTTCTTGATCATGAATGATCAATCACGCTTGTCGCTTGCACTATCGATCAGTTGTGTTGAACATGTGTTTCTGGAAGGTTCAGTCATTTTGTCGTCAAGTCATGCGAGTGTGTGTTCGCATGAGCACCTATGCATCTTTCTATTGTTCACACACTTAGTCATTTTTGTTGAAGTTATGACGACCAGACTCCTCACTCATAGCCAGACCATCACCCTGCTTTCGACTTGATCGACTATCATCCAGAATAGCGCATAAGCACCAAGCTAGTTCTTTCAAGTTGCATTGTCCGCAAGCAACTAAATCAGCACTCATGCTGGCCACCCGAATAGTCGACCGGCTGTTCATCTTAGAAATTGCGTAGTGCTCATGAGCAAGTCTCTCACTACCCATCAGTCAGTTCAACTCAGGGATTGTGCAGAGATGATCAACAGGCTGGCCTCCCGGCCTTAGTGCAGTTTTCCCAACCAAAAGCAAACTGCCTATTCCCTCCATGAATTGCACAGTTTCTGCTGCCAATGACTAAGCATCCAACTGGCAATGCCCTTTGGGAACTGTGCAAGTCTAGCTACCAGTGGCCCCAGCAACCAACTCGTAGCTCCCTCTGGGAATTCCGCAAGTTTGGCTGCCAGTGACCCCAGTAGCCAGCCAACAGTTCCCTCTGGGAATTGCGTAGTTCTGGCTGCCAGTGACCCCAGCAGCCAACTGGTAGTTCCCTTTAGGAATTACACAGTTCTGGCTGCCAGTGACCCCAACATCTAACTGGCAGTTCCCTCTGGGAATTGTGTAGTTCTGGCTACTAGTCTCCTTGGCAGTTCCCCTAAAAAGCTGCACAATCCCTGTCGGCTGACCCTTCATGCAGCCCGACCCATTCCTCTAGAAAATTGCACAAATTTGGTTGTCTAGCCCCTGTCAACTGTTCGTTCTAGAAAATGCACAAAGCATGCCTGCCTTTCCTCTTGCAACCCAGACTGCCCCTCCCAAAATTTGCGCAATTTTTCCTCCCAGTCGAACCAGATCTTACAAACAATCACTATCGACTCAGATTGTTTGTATCATACCTCAATGACTCTTATGCAGTTTTCATCAACAGTTGCTCAAATCCATCATCCTACAAAATATCCCTACTACCTCTCCCGGTCACTAGCATTCGAATGATCATGTGTCATGGTAGACTAGGAGGTTTTGGATTTGACGTTGTCTCATCATGAGTGACTGCAAGTACAAATACACCAACAAACATGTCAAGATGACGAATGGGATGAACGAAGGGAGCACATGTAGATGGATATTTTCACCAACAGATGAACGAACGAAGCATGCGAAGCAGACGAACGTTGCGAACATGCACCTTCGCGAACAAGTGAGCCTGTCAAGCCTTCCAACACAAAAGCAAAGAACAACATGCTAGAGCTTCATCAAGCGAACCAAGGATCATCGAAGATTGCACGCACTTCATCATGCAGAGGTGAAGCTATGATACACCATGAAGACATCCATCATTCAACAACATTGTAGCCCAACATGCACTCCAACAGCAACATGAATGTACTAGCATTGTCATGTCAAGTCATGTAGAGTCAAGTCATGAGTCATGTTGCCCACATCTCCATTACGGGCTCGATCCAGATTTAAATAGGAACACAACAAATTATAAAGATAACCATAAACATAGAGATGCAATGGAAATAATACTTCATTTCATTAATGTAAAATACTGAAATATGCTTACAAACATAAATGGAAATAAAACCAGCTAGGGCGGTGGTAGCTCATCTCTGAGAAGAGATGTAGCGGCTACATGCCTCTAAATTGCCTTACAATGAGGCTCAAGGACCTTTTTATTATTGAACAATAAGAGCAAACCCTAAACCACCAAAACCCTAACCCGAGGAGATGTAACACCTAGAGTTCATGGGCCTTGTTGGGGTGAGTTGGACAACCAACTTCCCGGGGTTGCGACTTGGTCATATTATCTCCATTTGATGCGCATGATAACCCATTGGAAAGATCTCTTTGAGGACTACGACGAAGAAGACGATTTTTGATAGATAGAAAATCATTGTTGGAGATTTCCAAAAAAACGATGTTTAGGGCCTCAAAACGGCTCCGAAAGTTTAGGACTCGAAAAACTGCTAAAAATAGTAAACTATGCTACAATTAAGGAAACTAAAAAACTGAAATAAGCAATGGTGGGGGTCTAAGTGGAATTGGTGGGTGGCCACTAATATCCACCTGGATCATTCCTCCCCCCTTAGGAAGCAATGGTCCCCATTGCGTTGAGTTCCTTCATTAGATGAGTAAACTTCTGTTGAACTTGGTCCCTGGTGAAGAAGTTGGCTTGCTTTGACAACTTGATACAGTTGGATATTCTGCTGGCAAGTGTGCTTGATCTGTGTGTCCATGATCCGATCAGTTGCAGCTTGTTCCATGCAATTTGAATTTAACTCTATGGGTGTGAGTTGTTCTGCAATGTCGGATGTGTCTAGTAATGGTGGAATGTATGGTCGAAGGTGGTTCACATTGAACACTAGGTGAATGCCAAGGAATGTGGGAATGTTGAGATTGAATGCATTGTCTCCCATAGCCTTGGTAACGGTGTAAGGACCATATCGGAGTGGTCTGAGTTTCCGATAGAATTCGATAAGGCGTTCCTTTTGCAAATGCAACCAGACTTTGTCACCCACTTGAAACTTGTGTCGCACCCGATGTTGATCATGTCGCTGCTTGTACTTGGCATTTGATTTCTCCATAATGTCATGGACCTGCTGGTGAATATGTTGGATGTGCTCAATGAAGATGTTTTCCTTATCTGTTTCGGGCTGGACATGAGTTGAATCTGCATGAGTAGCTACAAATGGCATGGCCACATCAATGGGACATAGTGGTTGGAATCCCAAGCCCACCTGAAAAGGGTTGTGGCCAGTCGAGCTGTGGAGAGCCTGGTTGTAGTTGTGATGAACATAGGGGAGGCTCTCATCCCATGTGTGTGGATGATTTGAGTTGTACATGCGCAGAATGTGTATGATCATCCTATTGTCAACCTCTGTCTGGCCATCAGTTTGAGTATGGAAGGCTATGGAATTAGTGAGTTTGGTGTCCAACATCGACCAGAGACTGGACCAAAATTTACTAAGGAACCTGATGTCCCGATCTGAGATGATAGACTGTGGGATCCCAAAGTGTACCCACACTCATTCAAAGAAGAGTTTAGCAGTGGCTTCTGCTGTGATATTCTTCTTGCAGGTCACCATAATGGTCATCTTCGAGAACCTGTCGATGACCACAAAAACACAGTCATGTCCATGCTTAGTGGAAGGAAGGCCTGACATGTACTCCATGGAGATGGATTCCCAAAGTTGAATAGGGGTAGGCATCAGGGTATAGATGCCTTGCTTCTTTATGGTCGGTTTGGCAATGGCACAGGGAGTGCATGATTTAATGTACTTCCCGACATCCTGTCGAAGATTCGGCCAATAGAAAAACTTCTATAGTACTGCCACCATTTTATCGACCCTGAAATGCCCAGCAGCCTGACTATAGTGTGCTTCCCAAATCATCTTTGCATGCTTGCTTGAAGGAACACAAAGGTAATCCAGGTGGCATAACAGGGCATCCTGGAGGTGAAAATTTGGAACATGTTGACCCTCCAAGAGTGTCTGGTATGTGTGGCCAAATTCTGGGTCACTTTTGTAGAGAAGTGGCCAATCAGAAGTCTCGTGCCTGCAAGAGTTGAGCACGGGGGGTCAAAGCCATGACGGTGGTCAACTAAGGCAATCTGCAACATTATTGGTGTTGCCCTTCTTATACTTGATATTCAAAATTGCTATTGCAGATTGTGGACCAACTTCTGATGGAAATCATTCTGCAATTCCCCTAGGTTTGTATGAACTGCAAGGGTCAGTGGTCTATGTGATGACCGTTTCCTTCCCCAAAATGTAATGCTTCCATTGTCAGCAGGCCTGCACAATGGAATACATCTCTTTGTCATAAGTGGGATACTTACGGACTGTGTCTGAAAGTGTGTCACTGTGATATGCCACTGGATTCCCGTGTTGATTAAAGACTGCCCCAATAGCATAGTCAGAGGCATCTGTCTCGACCTCAAATGGTTGTTGCAAGTCTGGTAATGCGAGCACTGGTGCCAAGCAAAGGTGATCTTTCAACTCTGTGAATGCCTTCTGTTGAGGTTTAGACCAAAATAATTTTACTTTCGCTCCTCCCTTGGTGACTTGACTCAAGAGCCAGGTGATATGAAAAAATCCCCAACATGAACCTACGGTAGAAGTTGGCAAGACCTAGAAAGCTGTGAAGCTCTGTCAAAGTGGTTGGAGATGGCCAATCCCGAATGACTTGGATCTTGGCTAGATCCACATGCACCCCCTGTTCATCAATAATGTATCCCAAATATTGAACCTGGGTCATGCAAAAAGTACATTTCTCCAAATTTTCACATAACTTGTGTTGCCGCAGTGTTTGGAGCACCTGTCAGATGTGGTGGAGGTGCTCTTCCCAACTCTGGCTGAAGATCAGAATGTCATCCAAGTATACCACTACAAATGAGTTGGTGAATGGCTGCAAGATGTCATCAATTAGCCTCATGAAGGTTG
>APFE030317696.1:87910-123741 GCA_000404065.3 Pinus taeda | reverse complement strand
AGTGAAGAAACACTTTTAGGGACTTAGGAGCCCTCAGTTTATGGACATTTATGATTGGGGTTGGAGTGCCCAAAAATGTCTATAACACCCTGTTTGGAGGTCGTGGCCACCGTCTTCTTTTTTCCTTGAGGACGTATCATCAGGAAAACAAATTTCGCAGTTTTGGAAATGAGTTTGTTGCATTGTTTTGTAGTAAGAAAAGAGATGGCGATAGGCGGTGCTACCTCTGGTATCCTATACAACTTATTTCCTAAAGTAATAATAACAGTACGGGGCCTTGATTCACACATAGCATGTTGCTTCTACAAGTATGGTTGTCCTAATAATACATCACAAACTTCAAGGGGAGCAATGTCACACAATACGTCATCGTGAAGGGCTTGATGTTGTATGGAAGGTGACACTGCTGGCTCACACGAAGATCTCATCCTTCATGAAGCCACCTGATGGTGTACATTTGTGGATGTGTTGTGGTCGGTAAGCCCAGCCACTTCATGACCTCTGCCGAAATGAGGTTCTTTTGGCTCCCATTGTCGACAATGAACTGTAACGGGGAGCCCTTTACCCACATCTAGGAGTAGAAGAAATGCTCTTCCTCCTCTAGATCTTGGGGTTCCTCCTTCTAGGTGGCAACAGTGGCGTTGGGCTCTGCATCAATAATCTACTTCCCTTTGTCATTCCTCTTGTCGGTTTCTGACTCAGAGTTGGAACATGCATCTGATTCTGAAACCTTTAGTTCAGCCACCAGTGACTGCTTGGCCTAACACTCACTTGTGTTGTGAGTGGAGCTCTTATGGAACTCACATTACTTTCCCATGTCCTTTTTTGGCTTCACGGTGTTGTTCTTTGCTTGCAACTTTGGCAAGTTTCCTTGGGCCGCCCCGCCTTGGATTTTTCCTTTATTCTGCAGTTTGGGGGCACCTTTCCCCTGCTTAGAATTTGCAAATCCAAAGTCTTGCTTCTTCTGTTTAAACTTGTGCTCGACCTTGATGGCATATTGGTATGCCATCCTAAGCGAGGAAATGTTCAGGAATTCTATTTCTTCCTAGATGTACTTGTGCAGGCAAACATGGTATTTGAGTACCAAATGTTGCTTCAAATCCTTGATACCCAACTTTGTGCGAAGGGTATGGAAAATATTGGTAAACTTCGGCATGTCTTGGTCCCTTCCCTATCGCAGTATGGTCCACTTTATGTATTGATCCTCATAGCTTCTGGCAGGGTAGTACTAATCCTTGATGGCATCTTGGAATGAATTCCAAGTGGGTGCTGCTGAAAATAGTGAACTTGTACTTTCATCCTTCTTCTCGCAGTAGGTTTCCCACCAATCCTTGACATGGGGCGCTGCTTTGAGAAGAGAGAAAATAATATTTTCCCGACTGGAAAATCATGAACAGAAAAATAATCTCTAGCTGATTTAACCATTTATCGATGGCATTTGTGTCTATCTGACCCTCGAATATGGGGATTTCAAAATTAACTTGTACCTTGGCGTTTCCAGAGTAGCTGTTGGAAGCCGATGCGTCGCCCATGGGTAGCCATTGAAGGATCTAGGCAAAGTTGTCCATCATCACATTCCTTTGTTGCTAGAGGGCTTCTTCGAGCAAGATTTTGATAGGATCTCCTGCCCCCTCATCTTTCTTTTCATCCACCATGGGAAGTCGTCGGGATTTGCGAGGCTAGTCTTACAAAGGTTCGACCAATTCAAGCCCTAACTCCTTATATCCCAACCTCGTTGGGGACATGCAAAGAAAAACAGAGCAAAAATCAAATCACTCTGATACCACTAATATGGATTTAAACAAGAACGCAACAAATTACAGAGATACCCATAAACACAGAGATGCAGTGGAAATAATATTTCATTTCATTAATGTAAAATACTGAAATATGCTTACAAACAGAAATGGAAATAAAACTAGCTAGGACGATGGTAGCTTATCTCTGAGAAGAGATGCGGCGGATACATGCATCTGAATTGCCTTACAATGAGGCTTAAGGGCCTTTTTATTATCGAACAATAAGAGCAAACCCTAAACAACCAAAACCCTAACCTGAGGAGATGTAACACTAAGAGTTTATTGGCCCCGTTGGGGTGAGTTGGACAGCCAACTTCCCAGGGTCGCAACTTGGTCATATTATCTCCATTTGACACGCATGATAACCCATTAGAAAAATCTCTCGAAGGACTACAATGAAGAAGACAATTTTAGACAAAAAATCACTAGCGATAGATTTCCAAAAAAACGGCGTTTAGGGCCTCAAAACGGCTCCGGAAGTTTAAGACCCGAAAAACTGCTAAAAATAGTAAACTGTGCTAAAATTAAGGAAACTGAAAAACTGAAAGAAGCAATGGTGGGGATCCAAGTGGAATTGGCGGGTGGCCACCAATGTCCACCTGGATCAAGGCTTGTTGTCAATCAATGTGATGTAACATGGAAGTCCAAGAGACCCACTTATTGAACATAGAGTCATATAAGACAGAAAGTCATGGAAGTCGAATGGTCATGAGAGTAGTCGAACAGCCACCAGAGTCAGTTTCACCCTTGGCTATAAATACCCCCCTCATTTTTACATGAGAGGAATTTTCACCTCAGCTCCTCCCACATATCCAAGAGAGTCTATACTATTTTCTTTGAGGAGTAAGTAGTGGCTCCAACGCCCCGCTGACGGAGTTAGTGATGTATGGTGTAACGATGTGTCTTGGAACTTTCGCTTAATTGAGAACCCTGTCAAAAGGCCAGCACATTTTCTCACATGTATTGCATTTGTTGTAAGATTGATATTTAGCACTTGTAATGCATGTTGCTTTAACCATGTGTTCTACATTTCAACTGATTCATTTGTTGTAATGCATAATCTATTAATGGAAATGTGTTGTATATGATGTTAATGTCCCATCCGTGTCGACTACTCTGCCGAACATCAGATAGATCTTTCACATGAACCTTGTTGTAACAACCGTTGCACTCGTCTCGGACTGATTTGTGACTGGTGTACGTGTTATCCTACCTTGTATGTTGTGACTGCTACATCCAAGTGGACTGCTCCACTGGAAGTTGTGTATGTCCTTTGCGTTTTGTGTTCCTAGCTGAGTTGGGACTGATCCCTTTGAACCTGGAACTCACCTTCACCTTTTTCCCCTCATAGTGAAAGAACCATTGAAACCACTTACACTCACAAAGCACGTGAACCTCACTTCTCTAAGAAAAATCGAACCACTCTCCTGTGCTGACAAGCAAGAGTTGAGGCAAATCCTAGAGATAATGGCAACCAGGCCATCATACGAGATGGGACTCCCACACCAAATGGTGTGAGGACTAGTTGGGACTTCATAGCGGGGTCATCCCCTGAATGTTGGTGAGTCTATCACCGTCAACATATTGGTAGCTTTTCTAGCCTTCTTGAATGCAGAGCTTGCATTTTGGTATGCATGGAGTGTATTTTCTACTATTATCCAGTTAAAAACAATTGTCTGTTGTAGCCTTGAGGAAAAATTTTGGAGCATTTGATGAGTATTTCTCATGATTGTTGTTTTTTTTTTGCATTATTAAAATTATATTTATATTTTTGGATGTGGCATTTGACTAGGGCATGTATTTTACATCTATTGGCATGCATTTCTTGTTAACGCATATATTTTAGTATCTTGCAACAACAAACAATTTATCCAACAACATGCAATATAAGAAAAGGAGAAGGTCAAGCATGCTATAATACATCATGACCATACTTCCTTTTAGTTAGAGTGGGAATTTGTTAAGAACATGGTGTTGGAAACTAGATCACTACTAGGGGGGTTTGATTAGTAGTGAGAGCACTTATAATATTTTTACACTTTTTCTCCAATTATTATTCTTTTAAACATGCATAAAATGAAACACAAAACCATAAATTAGAGCATCAAATATAGACATGAAACCATGAAAGTAATCAACGTAATAGACGCAGATATTTCTATTGGAAAACCCTGTCCAGGGCAAAAAACCACCTATTGTTGCTGCGTTGCTCAAATATTCTATTATGTTAAACAATTTTTTACATAGATTTATAGGTGGCTACTATCAAACAGAGACTCTTTCTCATGCGTATCTATGGACTACAATCCATTGAAGGCCAACACGATCAACGATCCTCACTCAGATACTCCTGAACTAACAATCGACTCTACAGACTCCTATCTGCTGGAAGCCACCATGACCAATGAGCCTCGCCCATTTTTTTCTAAACTATCCAACCACCATTGGATTGAGAAAACTACTCACTTATATTGATTTCAACGGAGTCCTCCAACTCCTCTCCTCTTTGCAGTTCTTGTTTCAAAATATTTCAGAATGGAACCAAGCACTGCTCAACATGAGCATTACAACAATTTATCATCAAATCACACAATCAAAAACCAAATATCCATTCTCCAAATACACCACAAACTATGACACAATCTCTCCACACACTTCTACCAATTCACACTTCACCTTCTCACTCACTGCACAAAAATGATGGATGAAACATACTTCATCTAACTATTGCTACACCTGCAAAATACCTCAGAAAATATACATCTCAAAATCCTCACACGTCTTGCACACTCTTCTCCAAGATCACACTCACTCCACACACTAAGAGAATAAAAAATCCTATCATTGAGCATCCACCAATAAATAGATGAACTGAGGTGCTCAACTCAATAATTACCGAGAACCACTGAGCTCCACAAACTTTTTTCACATACTTGATTTGATCCAGATTCATCTCATTGACTTGATCAAGCCACTAACTCCTCTTTCATTTTGGTATTTTCAACTTTCATTAGCTTCTAGAGGCCCCACTACCTTTTCCGACCATATACTGAAAAATCCCAATCAAGAACGTCGCCTTAATACCAAAATTAGTTGAAATGCGCGAGGAATTTGGAGAAATTCTCATGAAAATTCTCAATCGCACACACAACAATGGCCAAATTCGAATGGAACTCTTCAATCGCTCTCACATGCCTCTCTCCCAGAAACTAGAAACTTTCAACCACTTTGATGACCCATCATCCATGCAACTAGGGTAGAGGAAGAAGGAAACAACTCAATCAAATCATGTCAAGGGTCTACCAAACTTCAGTGACACCTTCATCATCTTCTAAACACACCTCCAAGCCTCTGTAATAAGTTTTCAATGGATGATATAGGCCAATAATATCTACAACAAGTCAATGGCATGAAATCCCTAGTCTGCCAAACTGCTCATCAAGACCAACACCTCCAACTCCTCTAGAAACAACAACAACGTGTCCAAACACCTCTAGCACCTGTAGAAACATCTCCAGCACGTACATCAGTAGCATCAAGTCATACAACTGCCTCCAACACCTATAGAGGCACCTCAAACACAAGCAACAACATCTCAACACATGTAGCAGCAACTCCAATGCTTCCAACACATATAGAATCCTATGAAACATCTATAGCAACAATCCAACCACCTGCAACAACAACATATTTAACCAACACAACATGTCTTGAATTCATTTCTACTCAACCTCCAAATCTCCTCCACTAGTCATGTCATAAGTATGTTAACATCAATGCAAACCAAAAATATCATCAAGCCAAACACTCATCACACATCATATTAACATGAGTGTATGACAAGCAACACCATGACCTTGTTAACATCAATGCCAACATATTGTGCATTTTTTGTAAAATCAAGTTGCATTTTATGAGCTTAACAATTTCAGCAAAATAACTATTTGCCATTACCAACATCATGCACTTGAGGGCTTTGGTGTGCATTTTAAACCTAGATAAGGATACAACATGTAGCATACTACATCTAATTTTCGTTGTTATACATCAATAATTCATACACCAAGGATGCCATGCATGTTTTAGGGCTATGGTAGGCATTTTCAACAATAAATATTTTAAATGCAAAATTTCCTTATTTTGTAATAACATATACTTTTAGTTAATACTAATAGATGTGAGCATCAATTTTGGTTAAACACAACAAAATACATCATGTGCATGCATCAATTTCATCCTAAAGTACATTTATTAGGTGAGGAGTGCAAATTTTGATGACTAGATTGCATCTAGAGTTGACAAAAGCATGTAATTACGATTTTTGGCACATTTGAATCGTGCATTTGAGAAGTATGGAGCACATATTTTAGTATGAAATAGGATGGACTATATAATATACTCTACCCTCTTGCATTAGCATATATCGGGAGTGAATTTGGAAGGGTTGGTTTGCATTTTAAGGATACATGTCAAGTAGGATGGAAAATTTTACATGAAGAATGCAACCTTGAACAATGTAGGATGCATTTTGTGCATTGGGAATAAATTTTTGCCATATAGGGTGATGTGTCATGGAAGATATAATATCCATTTCTCTCCAAATCAGCTATGGCATTCATTGTATGACCTTCAAGTGTACTTTAATCTCATGGTGTGCATCTTGCATTTAAATTTTGTAGGGCTATAAGCAAGCTTTGTCTAAAACAACATGCATTTTATGACCTATTGAAGAATGATTCCAAGAAGGATGGCTTTAAGTATTGTAGTACAATTGGGTGGAGTTTTCACATATGGAACAATCAGGCATGATCATAAAGGATTACTTGGCACATTGTCAAATTCAAAATGCCTTCAATCATGGAGAAGACCTAGAAATCATGAACATAACCTTGAAGAAATAAAAAATGAAGACATCGGTTGAGTTTTAAGTAGTATTTTAAGGGACTTGGAAGCTACTTATTATTTATTTAGGAACTTAGAGGAGTCTAAACATATCTGACCTTTCCAAAGTGATATATTTTCAATCTATTAACCAAATCTATAGCTACAATGCAAATCTATAATCTAATGAAGAAATTCTTCCAAAAGATGGATTCTTTGACATTATATTATCTCTAGGGGTTTGGAGAAGTGTTGTGACTACAATATTGCTTTCCATTTTCCTTTCTTTTGATTTGTAAACTAACATGGATACCCTACTAAACATTTCAT
Organism: Pinus taeda; assembly: GCA_000404065.3. Classification (NCBI taxonomy): domain Eukaryota; kingdom Viridiplantae; phylum Streptophyta; class Pinopsida; order Pinales; family Pinaceae; genus Pinus; species Pinus taeda. Next base: position 116,731 of record APFE030317696.1, on the reverse strand, counting down.
CACAATAGATGTATTAAAATAAATTGATATTTATACTATGAAGGGTTAATTATTTTATGTTACAAATATATTATTATTGATTTTGTTGTTTATGCATGCAATATATAAAATGAAAAAAATAGAGAATAGTGAAATACAACACACCAATCACAATGACTACTAATACATGCTCTAGAAAACCTTTTCGAGAGAAAACCTAATTGGAAGGTGAGGTTGATATGTTCTCTTTTGTTTGGAATAGAAATAATGCAAATACAAAGGAGAAGACACTCTTTATGGAGTTATTTGAGACTCATAGCCCGTGGATTGCTACAGAATACAAACCCCCTCTATTTTTCTATATGTGTATCCACTCTTAGCTACTATGCTCTATTATGAAACAAAATGCACTTGAATAGAATGGAACCCCTTTTCCTCCTAGTGGCTCTGTTATAACACAACCTAATAACAAATTGTTGGTTAAGTTAGCCTCCTTTAACTCTCAATTAGAGTTACAACTGAACCCTTCTAGAGTTCTCTTCATAGTGTTCATGTGGCTATCCCCTTTTCCATGAATAACAAAACTGACATGGCATCCTCTCAAATCATTGTGGACAAAATAGGAGCATTAACTTCTGGGTGTCCATAAGTTTTGCATGTGGACTTTTTTTGACATCTTCCATGCACTATTAGAAATGTATTTGAGTGTAGAATAGTTCAAAGGGGTATAATACAAGCAATATCTCTTCGACTTCAAAAAAAAATTTATTTAATGCCTCAAACTTCCTTTGGAAGGATTCAAATCCCAATTCTCCAAATTGGGACCCATAGGTAAAATGGACCTATAAGTTGGTTCCTCAAATTTTCCATTCTCAAAACATCAAGATGATTGCAAATTATATAATGATCCAATCTAGATCATCTTCATTATAGAGCAAGTTATCATGTTGATGTTGCAATCATAAGATATATGTGAGGTAACTTGTCTTTATATCTCATATATTGGATACTTGTATATCATTGAAAGTTTGAGTTGAATAAGAGCAAGAGTGAGAATTATTATATGTCCTCTATCACTCTATGTAAATATAAAGAAATAAAGGTTGATGTTAACAAATTGTTATGTTCTTATGTGTTATCCCTTAATATGTTTAGTTGTGATGTTTAAGGTTCATGTATTGTCTATCACTCTATGTAAATATAAAGAAATAAAGGTTGATGTTATCAAATTGTTATGTTCTTATGTGTTATCCCATAATATGTTTAGTTGTGATGTTTAAGGTCCATGTATTGTTTATGATCATGGAAGGATATTTGGTCATAATTTAAAATATGTTTGGTAAGCATTAGTATAAGGATTGATTGATTTTATTAGCAATGTTTTATTCTTATATCATATTGCCTTGTTATTTTTCTCCATAATTCATTCTCAAGGCCTTTTTGTGTTAACTTGAGACCCAATAACCTAAAGGGAAATCACTTGTTCTTTGGGATCTATCCTATTATTGGTGGATATATCTAAACTTTCTTTTTTGTCTAATTTGTCACATACCATATAGGCCTAAATTGCATATCAAAAGAAGGATTTAGGGATACCCCTATAGTTGGAAATGCGCCAAAAATGAAGTCAAAGAGGTTAACATTAAGGTGACAATGGGCATTACCTCTAGTATGGTACCAAATTTGTTCTAATTGGTATGTTGAACATTATATTCAAAATAACAAGTTTGGGGGCTCACAATTAGCATTATCACCTAGGATAAATCCTAGTTCCCTTTGTTTAGTACTATAAATTACAATGAATTTTATGGGACACATATTTCAAAGACCATGTATCTCATCTGAAGAGTCCATTTAGGAACAAGGTCATGTTCCTTTTGAATTTAAGTGTCTAATGGCTTGTGGTGAGAACAAATAGTGGTGTTTACGGCATTAAAGGTCTTACCTAGTGAATCCACTAAGATTGCAACTTATTTTCTATGAGAGAAGATGAATGTTGATTATTTTACATGTTAGGAATCATCTAGAGGATAATTTCAAACTTATTGGGTTGTGCCATTGGAGGTTCAAGTTGCTTGGAAACATGCCATAATTCTAAGAAATTTTGGTTGAAATCTATTCTTCTTTGAATTTACAGGGATGTTAAGGTACTAGACCTCATTTTGTTGGACATAAATCAATAAAGCACCTCCTTATAGATTTGAGATGCATACATAGTTAGAGCATAGATGTACATGCTCATGAAGAAGTGTATAGGCGAGAGGATAATTTGTGCAGATGTGAGAGAACATGAAAGGTAAAACATAATAAGGTGAAGAGATGGTCATGTGCCAACTAAAGGAAGCGAGAAAAGGATGGAGATGGACCATTGCAAGAGGATGGTTGAGTTCATTCGAATGTCAAGATTTGTGGAAAGAAAATATAAGTTTATGGATGGAAATGGAAATTAGGTTGGCCCTAAGAGTGAGAGACAAACTTTTATTGGAGTTGATTAGGTATAAAGAGAGAGAATTGGTCCTTAAAATATATAGTTTTAGGAAAAATAGACTATACATTGAAGGGAAGGCATAAGATAACAATGAAAAGATAGAATACACTAAGGAGAGAGCACATCAAGGTCATGGGGAGGATCCATTGATTGATTACTTAGAAAAGATAATTTGTACTTAAGTGAATATTGATGCTATAAACCAAATAATACAAAAGAGGCAATGTTATGGGATAAATATATTGTTGTAGTGAGAGAAGAAACCTGAGATGGTAACCAATGTTTAGAGGAGAAATTCTCCAAGAGTGCCCAATCTATAGAAGTAAATAAGGTGGATGAGAGGTCATGAGGACTTATAAAAGCCTAATGGAAAAGACATCAAGTAATATGATTTTGATCCCAATCATAATGTTATGAGTAGTCCTAATGGAATATATGTAGTTAATTATATATGATCTTATATTTCTATTCATTTTTTCTTTGCTCTAAAAGAGTGTGTGCTTTTAGACAAGTGTTTGAAGCTTTGAATTGGATTGTTGCCTATAATTATGCACCAATGAGCCACAAAAGTAACATAGATTTGTTTTTATTAGGTCGTCACTTATAAAAGAGAGAGGAAGCTGCTAAGCATTGAAGTTAGTAGTAGCAAACTCAAGTATGTGGTGGGATTTATAGGAAAAGCTAAATAGTAAAATAATAAGTAAACTCACTCAACCCTTTTACAACATTAATTCCTCCTGAGATTTGGTAGTAATTTTAACAGAAGTTATAGTTCCACTTCACTGACAATAACTTTAACCATGGAACTTTACACTAAGTGACTTTGATACATTTTAAGATGACCCAAATTATTGAAATTTAAAAAAAATAAGTGAATCAATATGGATTTTTTCTCGTCAAATTTTTTTGTTGTAGTGAGCTTTAAAATCTATTGATTATCTAAAACAAAGAATACATAAGTCCTTTTCCTATCGCGGTTTTCCACTAGGGAAGCCACAATAGCAACAAAAAAATAAAGCTTTTGTCCAAAAAATTATATAATACACAAAAATACCATTGATATACCAAGTGTTTAGCCAAGTAGCAGTGTTGTTTAGGGAGATTTTATAACTGGGAATAATAAAAATGGAACTATATTTCCTATATGCTAAGTTAACTAAAGGCATCGATATCCAATAAAAAACGTTATTGTAGACAAAAGAGTAAGCCATTGATCTAAAATTTACAGGATTGATTATTTACACAATTTTACCAACATTAACTAAGATTGCATATCTATGAATGAAAGAGGGAAATTAAGCTATTAATATGCCTTAAACATCAAACTTTGAGAACAAAATTAAGAATAAACAACAGCAATAAAAGATGAAAACATAACAAACATTGTTGACGGATTTCTTCCCTCCTAGACTACGTCTCCGGGTCCGATTCCAATGGGTGTCCGTTATATTAGGAATTCTCTAAAAAGGTTATTTACATGGAAATTCACCAACTAAACTATACATGCAGGCACCGCTAGGTACTGCAAAAAAGAAGTTCCTTGTCTCAGCGTTCCAACGCCTGCCTTTGTTCTCAAATTGGCTCAAGGATGGCCAAGATATGCTTACATGAAGAAAAACAGTCACATACAACACCCTGTTCTGAAACTCATTGTTCACTCCTAATTGCTCTGGTGCAATGGCTGAGTTTTATATAAGGCCTCAGGCAAGTTCCAGGGTCGAACCTCCCGGGCTATACATAGTAGGTGGGTTTTTGGTTTTGTGAACTTGTGAACTTGTGATTACATGGTGAAATAGTATTGAAATACCATGCGCAACCTTAGGTTAGCGCATCCATTTAACTATAAAAAATTAATACCATACCAACTTTGGCACATAATATTTATATATATGGTTTAATTATAACATAGTCCCGATGCATATATCTAAAATTATAACCCACTCCATTAATAAGCATATGGTGCAGCTAACTATCCCCTATCTTTGTGTCATGTGACACATCTCCGTGCCAATGAACAATTGTTGTAACTTCATCTCGACGGTCTTTATAACCTCCGACCCGTGGCACCTACCCTCGTGGTTGTTGCTTGATGTACTGACTGGACCACAGGTGTAGACTCTTGCCATCAGACTTGCCATATGTTACATCTCGACAGGTTACTCCTATCCATAACACTTAACATTAAACTCTGCCAATATTTAACATATGGTGTAATACATGTTTGCACATAGGCTTAATAATATCTCTACCATATAGTTTTTGCACCATAGGTTTTCATAACATTGTTTCCATAGGTTACAACCATCACATTTGTGCCCACCATTTACATAGTTTTTAATATAAAGTTTGTTGTCATTGTCTTAATATTGCACCCACCTTGTAGGTTTGAACTTAGGTAAATATGGTTTGTTGCCTCTACTCACCGAGAACACATTAATGCACCCACAAATTAGTTTATGCACCTCTAACCAATCAAACCCAAAATTGAACCTTTGACCTTTTTTATTGTATGGCCTTGACCATTTCCACGTGTCGAGTTATGGGAACACCACATGACCAACAAGGCACATGTTCATCATAAACTTTAATAGACAATTTCTCCATCATCCAGAGGCCAAATGAGAAACCGAAGGTACTGCTGGATTCAGAACGACAGGCTCTACTACTTGGTGTTGTTTCTATAAGAAACTAAGACCTTTGAACATAGAGAAATTATAGGATCCTCCTGGATCATTCTTCTCCACTAGAAGCTTTTGGACCACCAAAAGTTTGGTTTTAAGCAAACATTAGGTGAGGGTACAACTCCCTCACCCTTCCGATCTCCATCCACCTTACCTTGCTTCGATTCATGCCTTTGAGTCTCACTCGAAGATACTCAACATCCCCTCGCTTGGAAGTGTGGACCTTCCTATCCAAGATGATATCTTCCTGCAACTCAATCATGTATTCAAGTGAAAAATCATCTACAGTTGGAATTTGAACATTTTCCTCTAGATCCATGATCATAGGAGGTTCATACAACTTCAAATTTTTTACATTTACAACTGAATATATGTGCATATATGAAGGAAAATTTAACTGGAATGCATTGCGCCCAATATTTTCAACAATATTCAATGGACCATACCTAATAGGTTTCAACTTTTTACCTTCACCTTTCATCCTTTCTTTGTTGGTGTGTAACCATACTTGATCACCAACCTAAAAGTGATGATCCACCCAATGCTTATCATGGCGCATTTTGTACCTGGCTTGACTTTTCTCCAATTGACCCAACACTGCTTCATGAATCTTCTGGATCCTTTGAATGAACTTGATTTCTTTGTCGGCGTCTCCATTCCCATCCTTTTGAACTTCTTCACCAAACATGAAGTCCATTGGTGCCTTCGGTAGGTACCCAAAACATGTCTCAAAAGGAGATTTACCTGTAGAAGAATGCAAGGCCCAGTTGTAAGCATGTTGGACATAGTGTAAAGATTCATCCCACAACTTAGGATGTTTGTTGCAATAACCCCTGAGAATATGTACCACTGTTTTGTTCACCATCTCTATTTGACCATCTATTTGTGGATGAAAAGTTTTTCTCTTTTTCAGCCTAGTGTCCATGAGTCCCCACAAAGTGGACCAAAAATCTCCCATGAAACAAGAGTCTTGATCTGAAACGATGGAAGTAGGCAACCCAAAATGAACCCATACATTTGGAGAGAACATATGACATGCAGTCTGTTTAGAAGTTACTTGCTTTTTACATGGAACAAGAATACACATTTTGCTAAATCTATTACCACAACATGTTGAGTGTGGAGCGTGATTATCTTCTTTATTTAGAGGTATCGCCACACTGGACGCCCATAAAATGTGCTACAAGGGGGGTCTAGGGTAGGGCGGTTGCGATATTTGGGAGCCCCCCTCTGGCAGGGGATCGGGGGCAATGCCCCCGAAGCTAAAAGTAGATGTAAAATTGCCTTGTAAAATGTTGTAATTTTGTAGTCAATCTGGGCCGTTCATTAGGCAGAGATCTAATGGTAGAAGTTATGTTTAATTTAGAGTTTTTTTCCCTAGAAGGCAACCCCTCACTATATACGAGGGAATTGTATTGCGTCTATTTAGATCTGTATCCTGAGCAATAAGAGAGAGGAGATTGTGTGAGAGAGAAGAGGGAATTACAGTGGATCTGTTGTAGGTTGTATCTCCTCAGTTTGTTTCATAATATAAAAGGGAGGACTGGTTGTTTCCCTGTGGACGTAGCCCAAATTGGGTTAACCACGTATATCTGTGTCTCTCTTGTTTTATGCATTTTCTGTGTTTATATTTCTACAATATATTTTATGTTTTCCATTTCTCTGTAATATATAGTTTTCTAACAACTTGTATCAGAGCTGAAGGTCTATTTGGCTTATAAACTCGCAGGAGAGAAGGGTTCTTGGTTCGAGTGGGAGCAATGGCGGAAGATGGTAGGTTTAGAGTTGAAATATTTAACAGCCAAAACTACCAGCTACGGAAGATGCAGATGCAAGATTATCTGTATCATAAATATTTGTACCTACCATTGAGAGGAAAGACAAAGAAGCCGACGAGTATGACAGACACAGAATGGGATATTCTTGACAGAAAGGCACTTGGAACAATACGGTTGTGCCTAGCGGCGTCAGTAGCATTTAATATTTCAAAGGAAACAACAAGAGAGGGTTTAATGTTGGCATTGGCCAAACTATATGAAAAACCCTCGGCCTCAAATAAGGTATTTCTTATGAAGCATTTATTTAATATGAAAATGTGAGAAGGTGGATCTGTTGCTGATCATTTAAATGAATTTAATACAGTTACCAGTCAGTTAAGTTCTATAAGGGTAACTTTTGATGATGGAGTTAGGGCTCTATTACTTTTCTGCTCATTGCCAGAAAGTTGGAATGGCTTAGTTATGGCCATTAGTAACTCTGTCTCTAGATCTAGTAATTTAAAGTTTGATGATGTTGTCGATGCAAACCTTAGCTAGGAAATGCGACAGAAAAGCTCCGGTGAGACATCAGGTAATGCTTTGATTGCAGAGACTAGGGGAAGAAAATGGAAAGAGGAAAGAACCTAGGATATTGCAGTAAGTCAAGGAAAGGCAAATCCAAGTCCAAATCAGGGATAGTGTAACGGAAATGCGGGAAGAAATGACACCTGAAGAAAGACTGCAAGTCTCAGAAGGGAAAAGAAGGAGATGCGCAGCAAGAAAACAATCATGAAGTGAATGTGACAGGTGATGTGTTGCAAGATTCTTTGATTCTTGCATTAGAAAATATTATTGATGTCCAGGTGGTAGATTCAAGGGCCTCATTCCATGCCACACCTAATAGGAAACATTTTCATGATTATGTTCAAGGAGATTTTGGACAGGTTCGATTGGGTGATGATAAACCCTGTAAAATCATTGGAATGGGTACATTTTTCATAAGGCAGTAGAATTGAAATCAATGGTTATTGAAGGAGGTAAGGCATTTTCCATATCTGAAGAAAATTTTGATTTCAACAGGGCAGTTGGGAGGTGAAGGCTATGTAACTACTTTTACAGATAAAACCTGGAAGGTCACTAAAGGAGCCCTAGTAATAAAAAAAGGAGAAAAGGTCGGTACATTGTATTTATGCAATGGTATTTCTAATTTTGTTAATGCTTTAACCTATACAGGAGAAGGTACGGCATTGTGGCATCATAGGCTTGGGCACATGAGTGAGAAGGGGATGCAGCTTCTTCACTCAAGAAATTCATTGCCAGGTTTGAATCATGTTGATTTAAAATTCTGTGAAAATTTTATTTATGGAAAACAAAAGAGAGTGAGATTCCTCAGAGTTGGGAAAGAAAAGGAGCGAAAAATTAGAGCTTTTGCATACAAATGTATGGGGACCTGCTCATGTATCATCTCTCAGTGGCTCTCGTTATTATGTTACGTTTATTGATGATGCAACCAGAAAAACTTGGATTTATTGTATTCGAAATAAATCTGATGTATTTGATACTTTCAAGAAATGGAAAGATTTGGTTGAAAATGAGACAAGAAAAAGGTTGAAGTGTCTTAGATCAGACAATGGAGGTGAATATTGCAGTAAAGAGTTTGATAGGTATTATTCAGAGAATGGAATTCACAGAGAGAAGACAGTTCCAGGAACACCACAAGAAAATGATGTGTCAAAAAGGATGAATAGGAAAATCATGGAGCGTGCAAGGTGCATGAGATTGCATGCATGATTGCCTTTAAAATTTTGAGCAGATGTTGTAGATATTGTTGTTATCTAATAAACAGAGGGCCTTCGAGTTCCTTGGATGGTGGTATTCCAAAGAAGGCATTGAAAGGTAAAAACGTAAACTACTAATTTTTAAAAACTTTTTGTCGTGAAGCCTTTGTTCACATTAATAAAGAAAATAGAACAAATCTTGAGGCAAAATCAAATAAATGTACCTTTATTGGATATGGTGTTAATGATTTTGGTTATCGCTTTTACGATTATGAAAAACACAAAATCATTAGGAGCATAGGTGTCATATTCAATGAAAAGGTTTTGTATAAGGATCATATGCAGGAAAAGAAACATGAAACAGAAAACAGAGAATACACAGTTCTTGACGACATCACAAAAAAAGTGAAGGTGCTTGAAAATCATAATGATCAATAGCCAGAACAGCAATAACAACCACAACAGCAACAAGCACCTCAAACACTTGAAATGGTGTTAGAAGATCTACCAAAATAAGTAGATCCCTTGATCGATACTCTCCTTCATTATATTATGTATTATTAACTGATTCTGGTGAACCAGAATGTTATGAAGAAGCAGTGTAGGTAGAAACCAGGAAGAAGTGGGAGCAAGCCATGAAAGAAGAGATGGACTCCTTATCACATAACCAAACTTGGGACTTAGTCAGGTTTCCTGCAGGTAAAACAACATTAAAAAATAAATGGGTTTACAGATTGAAGGAAGAAGATGGAGGTAGAAAAATGTATAAAGCTAGACTTGTCGTGAAGGGGTTTGCACAGAAAAATGGTATAGACTTTGATGATATATTTTCTCCTATTGTTAAAATGACTTCAATCATAACTATTTTAAGTCTAGTATCAGCTGAAGATTTTCATTTTGAGCAGTTAGATGTAATAACAACCTTTCTCCATGGGGATTTGGAGAAAGAGATATATATGCAGCAGCCACAAGGATATGAGGTAAAATGGAAGGAGAAATTAGTGTGCAGGTTGAAGAGAGATTGTATGGCTTAAAATAGGCTCCAAGGCAGTGGTATCTTAAATTTGACAGGTTTATGTTTGAACAAGGTTATACTAGATGTCACTCTGATCACTGTGTTTATCTCAAAAGGAAAAATGATGGCAGCTATATTATATTGTTATTGTATGTAGATGACATACTTGTTGCAGGTTCTGACCCGCAGGAAATAAATGTGCTCAAAAGGAAATTGACAAAATCGCTTTCAATGAAAGATTTGGGTGCTGCAAAACAAATCCTTGGTATGAGAATAACTAGAGATAGGAAGAATCGAAAATTAACATTGTGTTAGAGTGAGTACATAGAAAAGGTGTTGAAAATATTTAATATTCAGAATGCAAAACTAGTTAGTATACCTTTGGCTAGCCATTTCAAACTAATTAAGGAGGTGTGTCCCAAGACTCAGGAAGAAATGGCTTATATGTCTAAAGTTTCATATGCATCAGTAGTTGGAAGCTTAATGTATGCAATGGCCTGCACAAGGCCTGATAGTGCACATGCAGTTGGAGTTTTAAGCAGGTACATGAACAATCCAGGAAAAGAACATTGGATGGCGGTGAAGTGGATTCTCAAGTATTTGAGAGGTACCACAAATCAAGCATTATGATTTGGTGGTTCAAACATTGCTCTACAGGGATATGTTGATGCAGATATGGCAAGTGATAGAGATAAAAGGAGGAGCACCACAGGGTATGTGTTTACAGTAGGTGGAACCATTGTTAGTTGGGTCTCAAAATTGAAAAGTGTTGTTGCACTCTCAACAACAGAAGTAGATTGTGTTGCTACTACAGAGGCTAGTAAAGAAATAGTTTGGTTATAAAGGTTTCTAGATGAATTAGGTAAGAAGCAGGAGTTGGGCAGGTTAAACAGTGACAGCCAGAATGCCATACATCTTGAAAAGAACTCTACATTTCATTCCAGTACTAAACATATACAGCTCAAGTACCATTTCATACGGTCAGCATTGGAAGATGGATAGTGAAGCTGGAAAACATACACACTAGCCAGAATCCTGCAGATATGTTAACAAAAGTTGTAACTAGGGAGAAACTAAGATTCTACTCAGTTTCAATTAGTCTTCAAGTATGATGAATAATATGAGAAATAGCCAGGTCCAAAGTGGAGTCATTGTCCAGCAAATGAAGCAGCATTGGACTTGCTATAATCAGTCTCCAAGTGGGAGATTGTTGGGTCTGGAGCCTGATTATCTTCTTTATTTAGAGGTATCACCACACTGGACCTCAGTTCCTAATGTGGCGGCAACGCCACCCGTAAAGTGTATGCTGCAAGGGGGGTCTAGGGCAGGGCAGCTGCGATCTGTGGGAGCCAGCCCCCCCTAGCCGAGGATCAATAGAAGCACCCACGAAGCTAAAAAATAGATGTAAAATTGCCTTGTAAAATGTTGTAATTTCGTATTTGATCTGGGTCGTTCATTAGGCGAAGATTTGCCAGTAGAAGTTATGTTTAATTTAAGGTTTTTTTCCCTAGAAGGCAACCCCTCGCTATATATGAGGGAATTGTATTGCGTCTATGTAGATCTGTATTCTAAGTGAGAAAGAGAGACAAGATTGTGTGAGAGAGAAGAGGGAATCACAACAGATCTGTTGTAGGTTGTATCTCTTTAGTTTGTTGGATAATATAGAAGGAAGGACTAGTTGTTTCTCCATGGACGTAGCCCAAATTGGGTGAACCACATATATCTGTGTCTCTCTTGTTTTATGCATTTTCTGTGTTTATATTTCTACAATATATTTTATGTGTTCCATTTCTCTGTAATATATAATTTTCTAACACAACATACAAATAATCATGCCATTTTCTAGATATAAGAAGTCCTCCTACAAAATCCATATATATATTGTACCATGGTCTAGAAGGAACTAGAAGAGGCATATACAAACCAAACTTTTTGTTGCTTGGTTTGCTTGTTGAACACATTACACAACCTTTAATGTACTTAGCAATTGTTTCACTCATTCGAGGCCAATAGAAATACCTTTGTAACTATTCCATTGTCTTACCTACACCAAAATGCCCTGAAACATGAGAAGAATGTGCTTCCCTGATCACATGCACTCTTTCTCCCTATGGTATGCACAACTTGCCAAGATGGTATAATAACCTGTCTTGAACATGATAATTCACTTCTTCCACCTTAGCACCATGAGTTAGTGATTCATAAACATATTTGAAATCAATATCTTCAGCATATTGTTCAAAGTAACTTTCATGTGCTAAACTATCTTGAAGTATAATTGAAGCATTCAAAGATGGCCTTAACAACATAACAACTACTTTATTGGTGGTACCCTTCTTATATTTGATTACCAAGTGGAACTGCTACAAAAAACCCATCCATCTATAATGTCAAGATTGTTGCAACTTAGTTTGAGATTGAAGGTACTGAAGTGGATGATGATCTGTATGAATCATTGTTTCTTTACCCATTAAATAATGTTTCCATTTCTTAACACTTTCTACTAATGCAAATAGTTCTTTGTCATATGTTGGAGAGTTAGAAACTGCTTTAAAAAATGTTTCTAAATGAAAACAAATAGGCTTTCCATTTTTCAATAACACTGCACCCATTACATACCCACTAGCATTAGTTTCTATTTCAAATGGTTGTTGAAGGTCTGACAAAGCTAAGATTGGTGTTGTCACAATTTTCTTCTTTAAAGTATCAAATGCTTTTTGTTGTTTTCCTCCCCATTGGAAAGAAACTTTAGAACTTGTTAAAGCATGAAGTGGTGATGCAATAAAAGAGAAATGAGAAATAAATTTCCTCCAATACTGAACTGCACCCAAAAAACTTCTAACTTCCAGTCACATTTTGAGGTCTTGGCCACTTAATGATTACATCAATTTTAGCTGGATCTATTTTAAGATGACCTCCTCCAACTATGTAATCAAGATATACCAAGGAAGTTTTCCCAAATTTACATTTAGAAAGTTTGATATACAGTTTCTCTCTTTGTAACACATCAAAAACATGTTTAACATGCTTTACATGTTCTTCCAAAGTTGAACTGAAAATAAGAATATCATCCAGATAGACAATGACAAACTTATCAAGAAAAGGACAAAAGACATCATTCATCACTCTCACAAAATTTGTTGGAGTGGTGCATAAACCAAACGACATAACTAACCATTCATAAAGTCGTTGTCTAGTCTTAAATGCAATTTTCCATATATCATTCTCTGCAATATGAATCTTATGGTAACCACTTCTTAAATCTAGTTTTGTAAAGTAAAAAAATTATTTAATTTATCAAACAAATCATCTATTCTTGGAAGAGGATACCTGTTCTTTATGGTGATTTTATTTAAAGCTCTAAAATCAACACACATTCTCCAAGTTCTATCTTTCTCAAGCACTAAAATAATCGGTGATCCACATGGAGAAGAACTGGGTTGAATAAAGCCTTTATCAACCAATTCCTAAATTTTGATTCTTAATTTCTTCATTTTCTATGACCCACATACGATACATGCCAATATTTGGAAGAGGGGCATCAAATTTTAATTGAATCTCATGTTGTATTTCTCGTTTTGGAGGTAGAATTTTTGGTTCTTTAAACAATTATTTATAAGAATCTACTATTTCAACAAATTTATCCTTAAACTGAGAATCACACCCTTGAAAAGCATCAATCTTATCTTTAGGTTGTTCCTTAACAAACATGAGAACATACATTTTACTTGAACTTATAAATTTTTTTATCTGACTTACATTGATTAAATCCAAGCTTGTTTTAGTCTTATGTGACCTAACAACATATTCAATTCCATCCTTAACAAGATGATATTTATTCTCCTTTCTATGAAATATGGCATCTCAATGATAAAGATAAGAACTACCCAGCCCAACTCCACATATGTCTAAAGGAATCACTTCTAAATCAACTTCATCAACAAAATTAGTTGTGATTGCAAATCTTAACGGACACTATTTTGTGACATGTGTCTGAGTGTTTTCCTTTAACCATCCTAAAGGGTAAGGTTTTGGATGATTCTTAGTTTTCAATCCCAATTTCCTTACTAGCTCCTCAGATATTAGATTTGCATGTGATCCATTATCAAATAATGTATCTATCTTAGTGTTCCTGGAGATAATCCTGATATGAAATAATCTAACTCTCTTCTTTTCTTCAATCACATCATTAGATCTTGAAGAGGATGCAGAACAAGTAGAACTAGAGCTAGATTCAGAAGGATTACCTATTGGACCCATAGCGGTTATCTTCCATTCATCACCAGAGTTGGATCCCAAGTCTTGTTGGATTGCAGCATTAGCTTTCTTCTCACCCTTCTTCTTAAGGAACTTCTTTGGCTTAAGTTCTGGATGAAGCTTCCAACACTTGGACTCATCATGTCCAACCCTCTGACAATGAATACAAGTAGGCCTTTCTCCTTCTTTCTTAACTGTTGCCAATTTCTTCCCCTTTGATTTTTTCTTCCCTTTGTTGTCTTTAGATTCTTTGTTTTGTGAATGCTTGAATGGTTTCATTGAAAAGTTGAACTGAAAAGGTTTACCACCTGAATCAATATGAATGGCTTGTAAACACACTTCATCAAAGTCAGTTGGATTAAACATAAGCAATGTATGTTGCAAATAAGAATGCAAACTTCCAATATGCTTTAACAAAGTTTTCCATGTGTTTAATGGAATGTTAAGTGCTAAATCCTTTTTCCTAAATTCATGTGTAAACTCTTGCACACTTTGTCCTTTTCCTTGCCTAAAATGTTGCCAATCTATTACAGCCTGTTGCATATATCCTAAAGGATAGAATTGCTTTCTAAGATCTTTAATAAATTTAGACCATGAAGAGATAATTTGACCTTTATGCTTTAAATCTGATTGAGTTTTACTTTCCCACCAAATCAAAGTTGTTCCCCCCGTTCTAAGTGTAGCTAACTAAATTTTCGTAGAATCAACAACAATATTCTGAATTCTACAATACACTTCAAGTTGTTTAATCCAATTATCTAACTTTTCAGGATTCATTTCACCATCATATATGGGTATTTCAATTTTAACATCAAGCTTCTGGAAATAAGATTTCTTATGTTTCTTCTTTGATTCAGAATCTGAATCTAAACTTGAATGATTAAAAGATGAAGAGGAAGAAGGTGAAGATGGAGGAGAAGGAGGTTCATTAACATCTAATTTTTCCTTGCCCTTTTTCACTTCTGTGCCATTAGAAGACGACGCTGCATCTCTAGTCTTCTTGTCTTCATAAAGTTCTGCAATCATCCTTTGCATATTAAGGAACATCTGCTAAAATTGCTCCTCACTCTTTGTCTTAGGAGCTTCTTCTTCATTTGAATTTGCCATCTTTTGTGAGAATTTCTTCTTTCCAATCTCTGGATTTAACTCTTCAAGTTTCCCTTCTCCACATTGTGACCTGGATCTAGTCAACATTCACATTGGCAAATATCCAACTTAAACATGATCAACCTCGCACTGATACAACTGGGATGCCGGGGAAAGCAGGGCATCAATCCTACAAAACCACATTGTGATATCCTTATGCTCGACAGACATCTCGTAATTTTATGCATGGATAATTATGAGTTGTAAAGTGATTTTCCTTTTGTTATCTTCCTTCTCCTCCAAAGCTTTTCCCCGAATCTTTGAATTGTTGATTGTGCTCGAGATCAGTCCCAAGAACTTCCCTCACCCCTGCTAGCCAATCCTCTTCAACATCACATTCTTTAGTGTGACATTGTGGGAGGGCAGGTGGAATGTTTTATGAAATAACAGGTTGTGAGGGATAACCTAAAGAGCCCAACAATTGCCCAATTAACCTGTTGAAGAGAGAGATAGTCATGAGTGAATGTAGTTGAATTGGAAGGGGGGGACAGACGACCAACTTCTTGGGTAAACTATCATGTGGTGCCCTAAGGATTCATTTAAGTGGGGGGTCACATTACCAACAACAAATCCGATAAATTCAAAAGCCGAGGTGCAGTAAATACAGTGTTTTGGGTCACTAAGTGTCAGGGAAGGTCTTAAATATGAAAGAGAAAGAGAAACTAGGGAGGAGGAGAAGTAAAGGGAGCCACCTGACTCCTTGCACTATCTTTGAGGAAATAATTTGAACACCAATTGGTAGAATCCACTACCTCACTATCATTCGACACTAACCAAATGCTACTCCTCGTTATTGGTTGTAGAGTCTTCTTACACTGATGAGCCATAGTTTCATTTTTCCACATATAAATGGTTCCAACGCTCACTGCATACAAACAGGAAGAGGTCGGGTAAGGGGTCTTGTGCTTTCCCTGCTTCACAGAAAAGAAACAACTCTCCTGGATAGAATTTTCAGAGCTTGAATAACATATTGCCTATTATACTGATACTTCATCATGTAGAACTCTCTCTTGTCCAATGCTTAATTCGTGGTAGTTGCATGATGTTCTATGTTCATAATCACTATGTTGTGGTCTGTGTGATGGACGTCGTGAATTACAATTTGCGTGATGTTTTTTTAACTGTTTTTTTTTTTGTGGATGGCATGATGACCCTAGCTCCCCCTTGAGAGAATGAGGTGAAGGTGAATAGCCTATCCACTTCCCCCTTGGCACACTACACCTTTAATACACCCCAATCGAGGAGCCTCGTTACAAAAATTTAACTCACCAAAAAAAAAAAAAAAATTCCACTTATTAACTCATTCCAAAAGCTAATATTCATAAGCATAACATTTAATGAGTCTTAATATATTATAAAAAATCGAAGTTTCACAATAATTCATTTATTGATGTACTATTCAATTTTAAAAAATAGAAGAAAAAACAATAATTATTATTGTTAAAATGTGCAATGGGATTGGTTAACTCACTAGGAACGATGATATTTTCTCCATAAAAAATAGAATAAGTAAAATTATCATTTAAATGAGGGTAATAACTGCAACTCAGCAAAGTCCCTAGCTCTATCGCTAATTAATTGGTTAAAGGTTGTGTGAAGTGTGAGGAAAACTCTTGAAAATGAAAGCTCTCCGCACAATGAAATATTTCTTACCAAAACTCTCTGCATAATGAAATATCTCTGCACAAAGCTCTCTGCACAATGAAAGCTCAACACAAGTATTTGTTAATAACAAATACAAGTGCGTCACGACATTCTACACTTCTGCATGCATTCTCTCTCTGCACAGTTCTTCCACATCATTATTATTATATATTATTAGTAATATTTTAATACTAAATAATCAACTTTGCACAATGAAAGCTCTGTTAGGTAAATTGACTCGAGGTTAGAGTCAAGGTTGACCAGGTTAAATAGGGGTAGTTTTGGGGCACGTGGTATTGTATAACCATGGTTTTTTTCCCATGGTATTGCATGTAATGGAGCCTATAAAAGGTTGGAAAGACTTCATTGTAAAGTAGGTCAGGGTGGTGAGCAATGAAGGCTCACTTGGCTAGGTTGGACAAAGTTTTGGCCAAGGATAATGAAATTTCATTGGGTTGGGTTTTTCCCTGGAGTTGGGGGTTTCTCAGATAAAATTTTGTGTTTATGGCTTATGATTGTTGATGTGTTTACTAATTTTTCTCTCAGTAAATAAGTTAATATCTCTGGTAAATTTTCTTCATTTGGTATAAGAGCCACATTTGGCTTCAGAGGGACGCTTATGTTTCCAATGGTTTTATTGGTTGGGTAAATGAAAGAGATCTAATGCACTACACTCATGAAAATCTGGATCTGGAACGTAATGATTAGAAGAGAAAAAAAAAATGGATCTCTTTGGTTGAATGCGAGAGCCAACGATATGAAGCTTAGAGTGGTTAAGGTGTTGGCCATAGCTAGGGTGGATAAAAGAGCATGGGGTCGAACAATAATCTTATGTTTTTAATAGCTGCAAGGTTGTAATTTGGATCTCAAACATCAATTGTTACATAATAGAGAACGTGGTTGTGTTGATGTTGTCAAAGGTGCCAAAGTGGTTGAAGCACAATGAATGGAGCAAGGGCACAATGCTCCTGGATGAATGGACATGCGTGTGGTTGGTGGATTTATTGGTAGTAAGAATTGTGGAAGATTATGTCAACAACCACAACTTTCCATCGTGGTGGACCAGTTGGTGGACCGTGCAAACCATGGAGATCGGGGTGGCAACAACAGCAGGGAGGAGAGAAGAATCCCAAGTCCACTGCCAAGAAAAATGGCCAGCAACAGCTGCCACCATCTCAGTCTCAAATTTTTAAACTCCCTTCCAAACCCTTTTCGCTAGCTGAGGTCGTGAGGATGGATAGAGGAAGGGGTGGGTGTGGCAGCGATGGAGGTTGTGGAAGCTGCTTGAGGGTGGTAAATTCAACACTAGGAGAAACAGATATGGCGGTGTGGAAAATTTTGAGGCGACTGAGGCTGGAGTTGAAGCAATGGTGAGAAGGACAACGTTGTTGCAAGCGGAGGTGGGCACTTGTGCAAAAGGAAAATGCATGGGCATGAACGCAAGATACACCAAATTAGTTATGGGAAACACGAGCAACATGGGATCATTGTCGGGTTAGCATATTGGTTGAAGTTGGATGTGTAGGTACCACCAGAGGTTGAAAAGCAGATGGAAGGATGTCGAAGTTGAAATCTTTGTGTGGGGATGTTTGGTGAGAAGCAGTCATGACGCTCATCCAAGGAGCAGATTGGATAAGTGGATCTAGGTTCTCTCACTACCAAAAGGTGGAAATGACTTCAAACACATTTTCCTTAGTTGTGAAATGATGAACAAATAGTCAGGTTTACGGAACTTGTGATCTAGAGGTCGATGTTTTGTTTTTCCATAGGAAAATCTCCAATTTTGAAGTAGCTTGATGTAGCTTATGCTAGTCCTGATAGTTTTCTTCATCTGATCATTCCACCTAGAAGTGGTCAAGAGCAAGATGGTGGACGCGAAATTTTAGATCTGCACTAGATAAATTGATGTCAAGTTAGATATGTGACATGCATACGAGTGGTGGAGTGTGGTGTCGATAGCAGCAAGGAATGAAATGCTCATCTACATTGTCGAAGGAATGGACCACAATGAAAATGATGTGCTAGTAAAAATCTCTTGCTTAGATATAGAAATAATGTGGTATTCAATGCTAGATAATGTTTTGTAAATCGTGCCAAGAATGGCTCGTGGAAGGTTCAACGTAAGAAATGAGCAGCATGGCAGATGGGCTATGGGAGATCCATTAAAGATGAGAGCATAAGGAGAGAGGATGGGTTATGATAGCAACAAAAAATATATATATTATTATAATGAAGTTAAAAAATTTATTGCATGTCAATGGGCATACTGTTGTAAGACATGGTAAGGCATGTGTACCCCTGGGTAAAATCACTGGTAAAATCTGGGTTAGACCTAAGTGATAGGGGGGATATCGGGTTATCAAATACCTCGGATAAAAAAATTGAGGGGGGTAAGGACTAGAGTGGGCAGGGTTATCTCACTTAGCATTTTTGGCTGGATTTAGTCAAGGAACCCCAAGTCAAGTTTGAGGGGGGAATGTTACGTAAATTGACTTGAGGTTAGAGTCAAGGTTGACCAGGTTAAACATGGGTAGTTTTGGGGCATGTGGTATTGCGTACCCATGGTTTTCTGCCCATGGTATTTCATGTAATGGAGCCTACAAAAGGCTGGGAAGACTTCATTGTAAAATAGGCGTAGTGAGCGGTGAAGGCTCACATGGTCAAGTTGGATAGATTTTTGGCCAAGGATAATGAAATTTTAATGGGTTGGGTTTTTCCCCAAAGTTGGGGTTTTCCCAGATAAAATTTTGTGTTTATGGCTCATTATTGTTGTTGTGTTTATTAATTTTTCTCTCGGAAAATAAGTTAATATCTCCGGTAATTTTTATTCAAGCTCTTTGCACAAGCATTTGTTAATAACAAATACAAGTGTGTCATAATGTTCCACACATCCACATGCATTCTCTCTCTGCACAGTTCTTCCACATCCTTATTATTATATATTATTGGTAATATTTTAAGACTAAATAACCCATATCTCCATATTTCAAATACCACTAATTAATTGATTAAAGGTTGTTCGAAGTGTGGAGAAAACTCTGCATAATTAAAGCTTTCTACACAATGAAATCTCTCCACACAAAACTCTTTGTACAATGGAAGCTCTCTGCACAAAACTCTTTACACAATGAATTGTCCAACATTAGACGAATTTGTTAATAACAAATACAACTGTGTAGTGATGTGATGCACTTCCGCATGCATGCTCTATTGGCACAACTCTCTCACATCATTATTATTATATAATATTGGTTATTTTAATACTAAATAATTTGTATCTTCGTATTCCGAATTGTCTTGCCGCAATGTTCTATACTTTCACATTCATTCTCCCTTTGTACAATTTTCGCACACACCTTCCATAATAGTTTTAAAACAATTATAAGGCTCTTCACATTATCAAATGTACTAAATATAGTCTATTATTAAGGCTATGTCTCTTTATTAATTGAAGAATTAGTGTGGAAGCAAGGATTACTAGTAAACATTAGTGTTTACAACATATTATATTACATAATCATTCTAATGATAACACTTAGCATATAACTATTGAAAGAACTTAGTATTAAAGCATGTGAGAAAGGAAAAACGTGCAACACAACCATTTATGGAAAAATTATGTCGACACTGAAATGTTTGTGAAGATGCGGAAACTTGGAGTGATGGATATTGATTATGATGCAGATGAATTCACACTTAGCATTGAAGAATTAACTAATGCCAAGAAGTACTATTAATATATATTCAACAAATTGATATGCAATCACATTATGCTCAAATGCTTAATAGCATTTGCTCTGATGCATTGTGTAATGATTGATGGCGACAAGCATATAAACTTATATCTATCGATGAATTCAAGTGTATGCATGGGTTTCTGCAACCAATATGCATCATAGAAAATTGAAATGATGTGTGGATCTCCTACTTGTATTTGCATATTTCTTTTGCACAATGAAAGCTTACTTCGCATCTTTGCAATCCACACATGTATAATGATTATTGGTCGTAAACATATCAAGAAGAACATATATATCGATATTATAAAATAGTATTTGTGTCATTTATTCAATGAATCGACACATAATCATATTTTATAAAATAGTCTTTTCATCATTTATTCGGGGAATCAATACTAGTCAAACATTATAAAATAGTATTTTCATCATTTATTTGGTGAATCGATACGTAATCAGGACATCATAAAAACTTAATTAAGATTTGACTCTATGATTAACATATATATTTTCATATATTAATGGTCGGTATTATTTAGATCATAAGCATTTATAGCAGATTAATGGTAAAACAATTATATGTTTATAGCTTATGTGAATTCAAGTCTAGAGTAAGAAGAAATTGTAAAGAATACGTGTGGGATACCTCTAATCAAAACCACATTGAATATAATAAAGCATTTACTGTTATTTGTCCAAATTGCATGAATTATGGACTTTGTTTTCATTGCATGTATTAGTTATTGCTTACTAATTTTGTTATTAACAACAAAACACAAATTGTGCAATGCTTTAATCAATTAATCCTGCATATCCTCACTCTGCAAATTGCAATGTGAGGCATAATGATTTCATTATTAGCCTTAATTAACTTTTTAATATTCAATTATCCACGCTCTAGAAAATTGGTATGTGAAGATGGGTAATGTATATGAAAGTATAAAAAAAAAAATGAATGAAGGTTTTGCTGCACATATTGCTTTCCGCACATCCTTCTACTATGCTAAAATGGAAATTGGTTGTGAAGTAATGTTCATGCATGCATTTGCTAAATAAATGTCGAAAATACGATTTTATAATATCAATCGATTCATTAAAAAGAAATAATCATTGTACAATGTGGATTTACCAAATAAATTTTTATGTTAACCGAAAAGGGTAATAGACAAATATGCAAATTAAGTTACGAAAATATTTTGAAATTAGGGAAATATTTTTTGGTTTGTGAAAAGATTAGCAAAATAAGATTTTACACTAAAAGCAAAGCAATGACCAAATCAATAGTGATTTACATTGACGTAGGGTATAGCCAACGAATTAAATAGGGTGATATTGATAAATGTCATGCATGGAAATTAATTTTGTTATTTTCGAATTCGATGGCGAACTAAGGTAAAATGCTTCTATGCTCTAGTTTCAATATTTTATCTTATTCTTAGTTGTTATTCAGTAACTTTTCTTTTACAGTTCGTGACTATTCATATAAACAGTTTCTTTTGCGACTAAGTCTAGGTTCATTGTAATGCAAGTATAAGTGGGTTGTCATTGTTATTAGCTAACACATTATTCCATTTAATGTAAAAGATTTCATTAGTTTAGATTGTTTCTTGCATTATTGTACTCGAGTCTTTTCTGTTTTCCGATAAAATGAAAGATGCCACGCGAACGAGGCAAAGTGAGGTGTGGAGTTGGTGAATGAGCATAGTCAATTTGACGTCACCTGCAAAGCATTGGTTAGGGGAGGTTATAGATCATAGCCCTGTCAACATATATGATTTTAACGATTTTTCATTTGATCAACGGAACATTGGCAATGACCTTGCATATACAAAATGCTTGTGGAACATCTCCTATGAAACATACATGATGATTGCAATACTATTATCTCATTCTTGAAGTATCTACAACATAAACAGTGGTAGATGCAGGACAAATTGACATATTTGTAAATGGGTCAGGAGAATTTACAGGAAAAACTAGGCTGCTTTGAAGGCAAATTGACTCATATGGAGAAACATGTACACTATGAGTTTCAACTTCCACCATCAATGAGCTCAGCAACAAAGAATCATGTTACATAACTACCCCTCATAATTATTAGCTTTTGGGTATGTAATGATCCTAAAAGTTTTATGGATCTATGTTTATTTTCCTTTTTTGGCAGTGAAGCAACTTTTTATTAAGTTGTTATCGATCCTGTAATCCTTCATTTTTTTGGCATAAATTAATACTTAGTTTCATTTACAAATGCTTCCAACATTGTCGATCATTTGAGATTTTCCTTTCCACCTTATTTGCATATAAATTTATTTAAAATTGGATGAGATGATCATTTATTTGCACGTACTTGAATCCATTTTTAGTCTTTAATATATTATGCTTCATTCATTATTGATCTTTAGCAATTGCTTCGATTATATATATATATATATATATATATATATATATATATATATATATTATTTAGCATATTGCACAACACCATGATCAAATGTTTAAAATGGAAAAATTAAAAATTAAAATGAGAGCTTCTTAGGGATTAGTAGCATTGACAATCATAACAACGTTAGAGCAATCAATAACGAAATAGCTATTCACAAACATGCACCCAATTTCTCTGCTTACCCTTTTTGTCGCACATCCACCACAATCTTCCTCCTTTATCCGCAAATTCATTACAAAGAGTAATTTGGCATTGACTATTGCAAAATGAAATATGGAGTTTTTCAAAACATTTTGAAAAATAAAACCCATAGTTTAATGTATTATGAGAATGTGCTTTCAACTTCAACAAAATAATTTATTGTATCATAAATTCGTGATGATTTTATAAATTGATAAAATTTATTATGAAATAAATTTGATTTGGTCATAAAGTTAAAGTTAAATTTGATTTGGTCACAATTAATGTTTCATTGTGCGAAGTCTTCCTTGTGTGGAGCAACTTGGTTTGAGTGAAAAATCATTGCCTTTAGGTCAATTGAAAATAATGTTGAAATGCACGAACAAATAAATAAATAGTTTTAAAAACATGTTTATAACCATTTCATTATTCAAATAATGTAAGCATAATTACAAAAGAAATTGTGAAGATTAAGTAATTGTTATTTTTGTCTTACCAATAAAAACATTATTATTGAACAAGAAAATATGTGTATCAAATAACATAAAAGTTAATGATTTGCAGTTTGCAAAAGGAAATGTATGGAGGAGGAATTTGATTTTAAAGATTTTATTCTTTTTTTTGTGACATCTTATCTATTGTGCGGAGTTGAGTGGCCTAATATATTTTATGCGGAACTTTTCTGGTTGTGTGAATATTCGCATCTCCACACTTACTTTGTATCAAGACCAAAGTTTGAATATTGGCAACAAATATGTCGCATGCGAAAATGTATAGAAACATATGGGACATTGTGGGTCAAAGTGTGTGTTTGTTGTTCTACATAGTCATTTTCCTGCACATAAGATTCAATGTAATGACAAAAGTTGTAAGGATATTATCACAGCAATCGTATGCGAGCGTGCAGCAAAAAATGTACGCGAAGAGTGCATGTACGAAGCAAGGAACATAAATAGCTCCACACATGCTACCTTTTCATACTTCGATAAACACATGTCAGTTACAATGTAAATTATAGTTGCAATGTTCAATTTCAAAACCTACTAATATCTAATCCATTCAATTTGTAGGTTTTAACCCTATACAGAAATTACCTCTATACGAATTCTAAAACACATAAAATAAACAGTGCGAGAGCATAACACATAAAACACATATACAAAGAGATTTCCCCTGGATCCCAAAACCGAGACTACCAGCTTGATTTTTCATTATGTTCATTTCAATGTTACAATATATATTTATACATGTCGAAGCATCCAATACTATGGATCGAAAACCATCGCGTCCAAAACCATGGACCAAAAACCATCGCGTCCAAAAAACATGTGTGAAAATCATGCACAAAACCATAGGTGGTTCTTCACAACCTAACATAGGGTCCAAAACCAAAATTTTTTGGGGCGCTGCCCCGGACCCCATAAAGTGGGGTTATGGGTACGCCTCAAACCCCTTGTGACCCCCACCCCCCCCGCTGCACAATCGACGCAACGAAGGGGGGGCTCCGCCCCCCCTCTAACCCCCTAGTTAACTACGTGGGCTAGTCATGGAAACAATATAACATAACCCAACATTCTCCCACTTGTTGTTTTCTTTCCACAGGGGGCCACAAGGGAGCTTAGTCATTTTTCCAGCCCTAAAATGCCCATTGTCTCTTTACACCAAGAGAACTTCTCAGAGCTCACAGATTTTGTCAATGCATCTGTAGTATTCTTCAAAGTGTCCACCTTTACCAGCAACACCTTTTTGTCTTCTATCATATCCCTCACAAAGTGATATTGAACATCAATGTGCTTTGTCTTTGAATGATATGCGGGTTCTTTGCCCAAGAAAATTGCGACTTTGGTTGCCACAATCTATCCCTATAAGCTCCTGTACCTAACCCCATACTTGGAACACTGTCTACAACCAAACTGCTTCCTCGCTTGCATGAGTGGCTGCCATGTATTCTGCCTCTATAGTTGATAGTGCCACTACAGATTGTTTCTTACTCATCCAACTGGCTGCACCTCCAAACCCACCCCCTTCAAAACAACTACTAAAGTTCATGACCTGAAAAACTACTAAAAATAGTAAACTATACAATTATAGAAACTAAAAGAAATAATGGTAGAATGGTGGGAGTTTAAGTGGTAGAGGCGGGGGGCCACCAATATCCGCCTGGATCACCAAAATACTTTTTAAAATTTTGAGTTTATCTTTCTCTACCTAATTAACAAATTCTTTGTGCATTTCATCCGCACTGATTTGTATTCCATCAATTAGTAACCTTAACATCTTTCCAATAATTTCATAAGGTACTTGGAGAAAGATGTGACCATCTACAAGGTCAAGAATATTTCTACCAACTGAATTGTAATGGCTAGCTACGAAGATTACAGTATTAGGGTCGAAATGCATTGACGTAAGAACAACCTTAACCAGTACAAAACTTAACAAGTAAAAATTAGGGTTATGTGGCTAGAAATATTCTTTAGTTTTGTCTTTAAGCTCTCATAAATTAACATTTTTCAAATGGGTATCTCTTATTCATGCCATAGTATTGATTAAAGGCTCTCTTTTTTTTTTTACAATTTCTTTCGAAACATCATCTTTACTTGTTTCCACATTATAAACAATTAAATTTTAGTAAGGAGGTATATAAATTACTTGGTACAAAATAAGCATAGGTGTGACATAGAGTTGTTTTGATCAGGATTGTGCCAAATTGCAAGCTAGCAACTTTGAAAATGTGGGTAAAATGAAATCAAAATGAATAAGGGTTAATATTTCACAAGCCTAAGTGATTGCAAATGTACCTTATTTTGATAATTTTCTATACCTTATCATTTACTAATATCTATTGCCTCTGCTATTTTGGCATTCGAGGTGGGGTCCATCGTTATTATCCATGCATGTAAGATTATATGAGAAAACATACATCATTTGATTAGATCAATACTAACCATTGGATGCATTAGGTTGTGAAGGTACATTAAACCTTTGTTGGGTTCATCACATGATATGAATAATGACTATTTATTAGACATAACCCAATATGTTGGATCGTATCGAGTGGTTACTGACTCATTAACTCAGCGACCTGTTTCTACTACTATCTTTCCCACACCACCTAGCTCATCTCGAACCTGAGTGAACTTTGAAAGATATGTGATGATGGGATCATCTTTTCTCATCTGAATACTCCTTAGCTTCTCCTTGACAACCAAATTCTTGACATCACTGGTACCTGAAATATATCCAAGACGACTTTTAACATCTCATATGTTGTCTTCTTCTCATAAAGAGGAGGAATGTTATAATCTATGACCCCCTCTAGAATGATCATTTTCGCCTTGGTATCATTCTTAGTATGATGGGCCAATTGTTGGGGATCTTGAGGTGTAGCTATTTGATTCTTGATAAACTCCCCCACCCCATTATTTTCCAACACTATTGTGATTCGCTCCTTCCATGCACAAAAATTTGATGATCCCTCTAAACTGTGATCTAACCTTAGTCCCAAGAATGCCATACTATTATCCAAGGAATTGTTATGCCCTGCCTTCAAACTCTGATCTGCACCTTCAAAATTCTGATGTACAGATATAACCTTATTGGTTCAAGAAGCTCATATTTTCTACATATTTCGTCCTCTTTGCTTAAGACACCTTAGGCTCCTCACATTGCTCCTTTCTCTCATTCTTCTTGGGTAGAATTGCACTTGTGGATATCACAAATTTCTACCTTTAAAACCTTTAAGAGAGACCTATTCCACCAACAATCTTCTCCACAAAGCATGTGCGTCAAAATACCTTCTAGTCTCGACCTACTGTAGATACACTTCTCAAACTTTGTGACCAATCTTCAAACCTAAATCATACTATGACAAACCTTAACTTCGTCCTCAAAAACCTGTATCCTCCTCATTCTTGTTTGACTTTAGGGGAATTTTGAGGTCTAAAGTGGGCCTCCTACAAAAAATGTACAACCAAAATAAAATTTATAAGAACCAATAGGATTTAAGATGATGATGTCAACCATGGGGGATGATTCACCATTTTTGGAGTAAAAAAGTAAAAAGATTAAAAAATAATAAAATAATAAAACTACTTTTTCAACTCGTATTTTCAACTTATCTCCCTAAGGTTTTAGTCAAATTTCGAGAGAGAGTACTCGTTGGATGCAATATTTAATTCCTCATCCAAGGAGTACCCATGTTGCATACTTTGGATGGACCCCACTACACGAAAAATGAGAATACATGAAAAAACGTGATTGCAATCATGTTTTTCATGTATTTCTCATTTTTCGTGTAGAAGGGTCCATCAAAAGTATGCAACATGGGTACTCCTTGGATGAGGAATCAAAATTTTCATCCAATAAGTGTTTTTTCCCGAAATTTAAGTAAACCAATAGGGAGATAAGTTGAAAATACGAGTTGAAAAAATAGTTTTTTCTCTTTTCCCTCAAAAATTTGATGATGTAATCTAATCTTATTTTATTACTTCCACTATTATTTTATAATTTCCTTAGGAGGCCCATTTTATACCTCAAAATTTCCCTAATGGATAACTCGGTCCTTCAATCTATACCTAATAGAGGATTCTCGACCTCCTATACCAATACTCTTGTACCTTGACCCTACTCCACCAAACACAAAAATCTCGGCCCTATACTTGTCTCAGCTCTGAGGTGTTACATGCCTATCCTAGGTCACATCCTTGACTAGCATAATAGTGGTAATAAACAAACATAATAGTGGTTTCTTACTAGAACAAAACCTAACCAAAATTCTCACTTCAAACCTATCTCTGTGTGCTCGTATTTATGAAGATCTTTGCTCTTATACCATGAAGATTTTCCATGAAATTATGCAACTTCTATGATGAACAATATAAAACTAATTTATTTCACCAAGACACAATGTCATGCGGAAAGAGTTATTTTTGCTGACAAAACTAACCTCCCTAGGAGTCTAAGACTCTCTAGTGACGAACAAGACAATTAAGAGCAATCATTCTCTAAACATACATTATTCTATGAGAAACCAAGTGTTTTTCGATCCTACCTCAAGTCCAACGCTTGTTGTAGCAGTCCAGCCTCGTCGATCCAGATGAGCTCCTCCTTCACTTTGAAACCTGAATACACTAACAATCAAACGATTACATAACACCTTATTTCATAAAACAAAGCATATTCATCACATAGACCAAGGAGTACATGAAATAATTCATTAACAACAAATCATTGAGAGAATGGACTTATTTGTATTAAGGAAACAAAAAAGGAACCATTACAACCTGAGCCTTGGTGTTGTGCAAGTTCCTCGCAGGGTCCAGCAAGAGTTTTCCTCTACTTTGACAAGCTCACCCACTTCCAAATGAAACAAGAAAGGATGGTAATCTCTCCTCACAAGCTTACAATGGAAGTCCTAATTCCAGCAGCATCTACCCTTTGGAATGTTCAGCTTTGAACTTCCCCTCCCCTGGCCCAATGCCTGTATTTATAGTGTTCTAGAGGAAGTTATTCAGTTCCAACATCAATGGGATACTCCCTCTTTTGGATGGGGTAGCTCCTCTCTTGATGGGATAAGTTCCGCTATCATAGGGATGCATGAACCATCTGGAGGCGCTCAATACACGTCAAACACTCTTCTAGAAGGCTCTAGAAGTGACCACAAGTAACTTTTTAAAGATGAAACTCGCGCCTTTTGACCTTTACAGGGGGACGCACC
>APFE030317696.1:70605-87744 GCA_000404065.3 Pinus taeda | reverse complement strand
AGGCAAGGTAGAGAGAACCTGCGTACCCAGAGATAAACATGTTTTTTAATGACTTTCTCTCTTTTTGAAGTTTGACATGAAGAGCAGAGGTATAAGGCTTGATAAGGAGGATAATATGACTATTGATGGAGCCATATTAACTGCAGATAGTCATGGTGACAAATTTCAGTGTAACACACAAATTTCTCCACAATAAATAAGAGGAGAATAAAATGAAAAGATAAACAACACAATCACATAAAAGAAACAAAAATTTTCTTGGGAAAACCCACTTCTTTCTCTAGAATTTTATTGATAGAGTTTTGAGCCGTCATATTTCTTAAAGGAAAATAGTGACCCTAAGAACACACTTGTTCTCTGTTATACTAAATGGACACACCCTACAACTTGCCAACCTCTACTCCTACTAGCTTGCATCCTGTCAGCCCCTTTTTCCTTGCATGAGAGATCTCCTATTTCCTAGCATAATATTGGCCCCTATTATTTAGGAAAAACCTCCTAAAAGTGACAGCAAGAAGTCTCTCTATCACGTTGTATTGTCTCCTACAAAGTACGCACTCTCAACAAGATCTCTCACATACAACCATGGAAAATTTTAGGGGCTAATTTTTGCCCTTGGGCTAAATTAAAGGGTTTTATATTTTTATTGAGCAAATATTTTGTATCATAGTACATTTTTTTTTTTTTTTTTTTTTTTTTTTTTTTTTTTTTTTTTTTTTTTTTTTCTGAATAAGGCTAATTCTATTATAATACAAAAAAGTCAAAAATTACATAGGAGTTACAAAAGGGCCATGGCTCAGTAATCCTGCCCAGAAATTGTTCATTTACCCAGATTGCATCTTCCAAAATTGAACACAGTCAAAATTCAATTACTGTCTTCTGTGGTATCTACTGCCTCTAAGACTCGAAACCATGACTCTAAACAGTGCATAACAGGGACCCGTAGACATAAAGACATATATACCCAAACGGCCGACACATAGACAGACAGACCCATGCTGTCGAACTGATACATAGACACAGAAAACAAAGACAAAATATAGCTCTTATGGCCTAGGTTGCCGAGAGAGAGCTACTTGTCTTGCTCATTCATTGTCCATGGTGTAGGGCGCTTCCTCAATTTGGCACCCAAAATGTAGAGAGCCATCAGAATCAGAGAGAGGGATCATCACGCTGGAAGGCTATCCCTGAACAAGTGCGCTTGGACCTGTAAGAGCTGGTGGACAAGCTATGGGGGAGCTTTCCCTGTCAGACTCGCTTGGACCTGCAAGAGCTGTTGGATAGACTAAGGGGGAGCTTTCCCTGACAGGGCGTTGCAGGTCGATAATAGGCCCTGTCCCATGAACAGGAGGAGTAAAATCCAGAGAGGCTTCTGCCCATTCTCTAAGAATATCACAATGCTCAACCGTTACAGAGATAATAAAAGTGGAATTAGCGAGAGCGCAGGGTATCCGATACCTGACCATAGGATGCTCGTCATGCCCACAATCCATTCTTCGTTCGCTCTCCATTCCTCTGCCGTGCCCAGCTCTATTGCCATGGAAATGTTGCAGCTCAGACGTAACTTCGACAGAGGAGGAAGGAGAAGTGGGGGCAGGCCGCTGGGTGGTGGCCCTTCCGCGAGAGCCTCCGCGCCTACTGCACATTCTCTGTCGCTCACCCCGCATTTCTGAATCCGAAGATGAACTCGCGTGCAGGAACCTGGTGAGGAGGACTTAATTAGGACGAGGGCTACCAAATTGAGCTCACAACGCTGATTTCTCTGGCGTATGGCAGTCCCTGAGTTGGCTACAGAGCATGGATGCTCTTGTTCCCTTCCCCACTCCACCGAGTGATGTACCAGTGAAGCAGCAGAATGCCAGATGAATGCAGTGGTATGCACAAATGCCAGAGGAGTTCCGGGTGTATTAATCTCCATCGCGCAGTTAGCCAGGCAGCAGAGTATGGACGACATGACCAGCATTAATGTCGGCATTAGTTCTACAGCATGCCAGCCTCCTTTATCTACCGCGGTGTACTGCATGTCACTAATGGGCTGACACCTGCCCATGTGATGCCTCATCTGTCTGCTACGGCTATTAGACACCCGCATCCGGGATATCATAGTACATTGTTACAAATCGCCTCAAATTTATTTTACAAAAAAATTAGGTATGGAGGTTAGCCCATCTTATTTTAAGGGAGAGGGTAAACAAAGTAAATTTAGCCCTTGAAATTAAGAGTTATAATCTTCCAATCGCCCTCATTTTCAAGAAAATGTGTTAATGATAATTATAAATATAAATATAAATACAGTGGAGGTATGGTAAATAAATAAAAGCTCTTTTTATACTTACTCCAAATGTATGGTAAATAAATAAAAATACAAATAAACTAGAGGTATGGTAAATAAATAAAACTTATTTTATATTTATTCCATAACCCTCTTTCTATTTAAGAATGCTAAAAAAAACGAGGTTTCATTTAAGTGAATCTTATGGACCAGATACCATATTTATAAAATATGTCTGGTAAATTAATAAAATATAAATAAATGAGAAGTATGGTAAATAAATAAAACATTTTTTTATATTTACTCCATATGTCACCTTATATTTATGAACACACAAGCGTGTAAATAAATAAAAATATAAATAAAGTGGACGTATGGTAAATAAATAAAACCCCTTTTTATACTTCAAAGGTATGGTAAATAAATATAAATATAAATAAACTATAGGTATGGTAAATAAATAAAACCTCTTTATATATTTAGTCCATAACCCTCTTTCTATTTAAGAAGGCTCAAAAAAGAGGTTTTATTTAATTGAAGCCTATGGGCCAAATACCATATTTATAAAAGAGGTATGGTAAATTATTAAAAATATAAATAAACGAGAGGTATGGTAAATAAATAAAACATTTTCTATATTTGCTCCATAAGCCACCTTATATTTAAGAACACTCAAAAAATGTGTTATATTTAGGTGAAGCCTATGGGCCAAATTATTATTAATACCATGCAAAAAACATTATTGACCCTAATATTAGTATTAATAAAAATAAAGATGGCACATGGTATTGACCCATGCTATTCACATGGAATGCCCCCTATTTAAAGGGGGGAATTAAACTAGCATAGATCCATCTTTACTTTGGATCAAATATCGTGATATGCAAACTAACATAGAGTGAAAAAATATTTGATCCCTCTCGGGGCTTGGTAGATCGAGAGTAAAAATGGATCTTGTAATTTAATGTCACTTAAACATTTTAACTTGGTTAAAATAAAATAAAAATCAATTATTAATTTTATTAATTTTTATAAATTACTAATAGTAAGTTTTAAGCTCCATGTTTATGATAACCCATGGTAATCCCATGGTATTCATGTGAGCATATATTATTTAAAGGGCAATTCTATCAGCTTAGATCCATCTTAATTTTGGGTCTACCAAGTGCTGAGAGGGATAAATAGATTTCATCCCTCTAAGAGTGGTAGATGTGGAGTTAAGATGGATATAGGTTGGTTTTTATGATAATGAAGATATTAAATAGACTTAGGAAATTATATTGTAAAAAAAATCTTAAGGTGAATGGTCAAAGCTACATTTAGTCACTTCACAAAATTTAGTAAAAAATATCGATATCTCCATTAATATTGGTTTTTCTGATTTAACAAAAAGAAATTCAAAACAATGAAATCTTAACTCTTTTCGCATCACCCTCGCAGAAGAGAGATAGTCACTGCCCAGATTTCCCACCATTTTTCAAACATTCTCAATATGATATCTTCATGAAAAAGTTAAGGTACTGATCTTGGATTAGTTGTTTGAAAAATATGCTGGTTTGTACAACCTTTCATCTTCTCTGCTATTCTTAGTTTGTCGTAATGATCTGTAGGGGTTGAGTCACTGCACCATATTGTCCTAAAAGGCGGAGATTATGCACTGAAAAGGAAACTAATCCACATGTTCCAACGTTGTTAAAAATGGTATGAAGGTAGTGAATTATGCTAATAAGAAATTTAGATTGGGAGAGACGTAATTAAATTTTGTTATTTAATTAAAGATTTCCAACTAAAATAATAATAAATCTACATTTATATATTTATATATTGATTGGAAGGCTTCTGACAACGGTCACTTCTTTCCATTAGATCCCCTTCAGGCCTTTGGATACTACTACTTCATTATATTATATAGTTGGGGCTTGCTACTTGTTGGCATGTTGGGGTAAACAAACTTGATGTGTTTTTTTTTTTTATCTGGCAGTTGGAGTTTATGGAATAAAGAAAGAAATTTGATAGCTTGGCAAAAGTGGTAGCTTGACAAAAGTGGTAGAGAAACATTAATCTCTCCTACCATGACAAACATGGCCACTAAAACTTGCAACATTGTTTGTAGGAAGTGAAAATTATGTTTCTTTTTTCCAAACATGTATGTTAGTATAGTACAGTTTAATGAATATGATTTCTTATTATCTTATATGGTTCATACTTTAACAAAGCATTTGCCAAGAATTCACAATGTTTTATTATTCAGTGAAAGATTTTCCAAGATCTTACAAGATTTTATAATTCAGTGAAAGATTCGCCATGACATTACAAGATAATATAATCTGGTGAGAGATTCGCCAATATATATATATATTAGTGATAGAATCGCCTCCCATTTTTCCTATGTATCATGGGGATTCACCCATTTATTATACATATAAATTTAGGGTGGTTCTTAAAATTTTCCCTGCACACAACCTCGTGCATACAAGAAAATGAATAAATGTATGCCTTCATCCTTCTTTTAAAATTGGTGAGTACAAAGTTAGAACAACTGTGATTGACTTGTTACTTGAGTTTAACTTGTCTCTAAATCAGCTTGCTAGACTTGTTAACTTGTCTCTAACATGTCCTTTCCTGAATTAGAAATTGAAGCTCCCAACTCATTTTATCTAAATTTAT
The DNA here is from genome assembly GCA_000404065.3 of Pinus taeda. NCBI lineage: Eukaryota > Viridiplantae > Streptophyta > Pinopsida > Pinales > Pinaceae > Pinus > Pinus taeda. The sequence goes on along the minus strand of APFE030317696.1, from coordinate 82,805 downwards.
AACTGCCACTCAATCTGTAGTCGAACTAAAGGAAGGATCATCATAGTTGGTCCTCCAACTCTACACATGAATTCTCCAACTCCATGAACTTTTCCATGGTTAAAGTAAATACAAACTCAGTTTTTCTAGCTAAGGCACGAGCCATAGAAGACCTTATCTTGCTACTATTTTCAATAGGTACCTAGAGCTACCCAAGTTTCCAAAACACCATAGATGATGAGTACATTATACCTTAAGGAATTACAAATGTTGTTAGAATAAATTTAAAGAAGGAATACATACACCCAAGTGTGTCATCTTGGGGTGCCCCAATTCTGTTTGTTAAAAAGAAGGATGGTACACTAAGGTTGTGCATTGATTTCAAACAACTAAACAAAATAATAGTGAATAATAAATACCCTTTGCCAAGAATAGATGACTTGTTTAATCAGCTCATGAGAGCTAAGGTGTTCCCCAAGATTGATATGAGATTAGGGTATCATCAAGTAAGGATTAAGGAGGAATACATTAGCAAGATAGCATTTTGATCTCAATATGTGCATTATGAATTTGTGGTGGTACTATTTTGGTTAGATAATGTACCAGGTGTCTTGATGTGCCTTATGAATGGAATTTTCCACAATTATTTAGATAAGTTTGCTATTGTATTTTTGGATGATGTCTTGGTTTATTCAAAATATGAGGAAGAGAATGAACAACATTTAGAATGGTGTTGTAGGTAGTTAGAGAACATCAATTGTATGCAAATTGTGTAAGTGTTCATTTTGTCGAAGTCAAAGTCATTATTTGGATCATATCATTTTAGAGGAAGGGATAGAAATAGACCCAAAAAATATCAAAGCAACCAAAGAGTGGCCAGCAACCAAAAATGTAATAAAGGTGAGATCCTACATAGGCTTAGTAGGCTACTATATAAGATTTATTGAGGGATTCTAAAAAATATCCCATCCTATCACTTCCTTGCAAAAGAAGGGTGTGAAATTTGAAAGGTATGTGATGAGGCCTTTCAATATTTAAAAAGGTTATTAACAAGTACACCAAAACAGAAGATATTTTATCCATATAAATATTTCTTTGTGTGCACTAATGCATGTAAGGAGGGGCTTGGACTAAGTCCTCATGCAAAATGGGCATGTAATATGAATCAAGGAAGATGAAAGTGCATGAAATTAAATATGCCATTCATGATTTGGAGTTGTCAGCCATTATACATGCCTAAAATATGTGGAGGCATTACCTCATGGGGAAAATGTTTGAATTGAGAACTTACCACAATGGTTAGAAGCACTTGTTTGAACAAAAGAAATTTAAATGACAAACAATTTAGATTATTGGAATTTTTTTCTAATTAACGACATTGAAATTAAGCACATAAAATGTAAGAAAAATAAGTTTTTCGATGCACTTAGCAAAAAAGTGCATGCAATGCACACTACAACCATAAGTGTACACAAATATAATGTAAAAATGAGATTTTTAGAGCCTCAAAGCTCAAATCAGAAATACATTGAAATAAAAAGGAAATAAACATCAAAGTAATTTTCAGCCAAAGTACAAGAATTATTAATTGGAAAAAGATGGAGTTCTCTTGTATAAATGTGGCATTTATGTGCCAAATTATTAGGGCTAAATTTTTTACTGTTGAATGAGATGCACAAGGTACTTTATGTTGGACATCCAGCTTACCAAAAGATAATATTAGTAGTCTAGAAACAATACTTTTGGCCATGTATGAATGAGGTGGTTGATTATATAGGAAAGTGTTTAGAATGTGAAAAATTCAGATATAAACATTCAAATCCTACTAGATTGCTACATCCAATACCCATTCTTGAGTGGAAATGGGGAGTTGTTTCTATTGATTCTATTACAAACTTGCCCAAGATTGTGTGCCAACATGACTCCATCATGGTTGTCATGGACAAACTCACTCGGGCTTCCCACTTTATTCTAATCAAGTCAACACATAAGGCAAAAAAAGTTGTTGAAATTTATATGAAGGAAATTGTTAGGCTACATGGTTGCCCAAGGCAATTATTTCAAATAGGGATCCCAAGTTGACATCAATGGATATGCTTATTGATGAGATTTAGAACTAATTTAAACTTGAACACAAAATACCATCTAGAGTCATAAGATCACAGAGAAAGAGTCAATCAGGTGATCTAATATATGTTAGGAATGTATGTTATAGACAAACCATGAAAATGGGATGAGTATTTGCACTTGGTGGAGTTTGATTATGATAATGGGTACCAAGCATATTCGAAGACGAGCCCATTTCAGGCTTTGGTAGCAAGAAGTACTTCTATTACAACGTATTGTCTCCTCCAAAGTATTATTGATCTCTCTCACACACATGCATACAAGACAATGAATAAATATGTGCCTTTGTCCTTCCTTTATAGGCTCAATCCATGCTAAAATTGGCGAGTACAAATTTAGAACAACATTTTGATTGACTTGTTCACTAAGTTTAACTTGTGTCTAACTTGACTTGTTCGACTTGTTAGCTTATCTCTAACTCATCCTTACCTCAATTAAAATTTGGAGCTCCCAACTCATTTTATCTAAATTTATAAATGCCACTCGATCTATAGTCAAAATGAAGGAAGGATCCTCATAACTGGTCCTCCAAATCTACGCATAAATTCTCCAACTCCATCAACTTATCCAAGGTCAACGGAAAGACAAAATCAATCTTTCTGTCTAAGGCATCAGCCATAGAAGACCTTCTCTCACTACTATTTTCAACAGGTACTTGGAGATACCCCAGTGTCCAAAACACCATACAGGATGAGCACACTAAAAAATTGTTAGAAGAACTTTTTGAGAAGGAATACATACACCCAAGTGTGTCATCTTTGGGTGCCCCAATTCTCTTTGTTCAAAATAAGGATAGTACACTAAGTTTATGTATTGATTTCAAACAACTGAACAAAATAACAATGAAGAACAAATACTATTTTCCAAGAATAGATGACTTGTTTACTCAACTCATGGGAGCTAAGGTGTTCTCCAATCTTGAGTGTGGAGCCTAATTATCTTCTTGATTGTTCAAATGTTCTTTGTTTTAGCCACGTTGGATCTCTATTCCTAAAGGAGTGGCAACTCCACACATTTAATCGTCGTCAGGGGGATCCACAGGGGCCGACAATGACTTTTATGAGCCCCCCTAGTGGAGGTTCAAGGGCATCACCCCCGAAGCTAAAAATAGATGAAAAATTGCCTTATAAAATATTGTAATTTCATAGTCAAACTAGTTCAATCATTAGGAAAATGATCTGATGGTAGAAGTTATGTTAATGTAGGGTTTTTTTCCCTAGAAGACAACCCTCAGTTTATATGAGTGATTTTTATTGTGGTTGTGTATTATTCTTCTAAGCAAGGAAGAGAGAGGAGACTATGTGAGATTGAAGAGGAAATTACAGTGGATATGTTGTAGGTTGTATCTCTTCATTTTTCTAGATAATATAAAAGGAATGATTGGTTATTTCTCTGTAGACGTAGCCCAAATTCGGTGACCCATGTATATATGTGTCTCTCTTGTTCTATGCATTTATGTATTTGTAGTTTTGCAATATTTTATGTATTTTCATTTCTATGTTAATTAATTTCTAACACTCCAAGATTAATCTAGGATTGGGGTATCATCCAGTAAGGATTAAGGAGGAAGACATTAACAAGACAACATTTTGATCTCAATATGTGCATTATGAGTTTATGGTGGTATTGTTTGGGTTAACTAATGCACCAAGTGTCTTGATGTGCCTTATGAATGGCATTTTCCATAATTAATTGGATAAGTTTGTTATTGTATTTTTGGATGATGTATTGGTTTATTCAAAATATGAGGAAGAGCACGAACAACATTTAAGAATGGTGTTGTAGGTAGTTAGATAACATCATTTGTATGACAAATTGAGTAAGTGTTCATTTTGTCAAATTCAAAATCATTATTTGGCTCATATCATTTCATAGGAAGGGATAGAAATAGACCCAAAAAATATCAAAGCAATCAAAGAGTGGTCAGCAACTAAAAATGTGATAGAGGTGAGATCCTACATGGGCTTAGTAGGCAACTATATAAGATTTGTTGAGGAATTATAAAAATAGTCCATCCTATCACTTCCTTGCAAAAGAAGGGTGTGAAATTTGGATGGTCTTTGATGAGGACTTTCAATATTTAAAAAGGTTGTTAAAAAGTACACCAAAACTGAAGATAGTTTATCCATATAAAGATTTCATCGTGTGCACTAATACATGTAAGGAGGGGCTTGGAGGAGTCCTCATGCAAAAAGGGAATGTGATTTGAATCAAGGAAGATGAAATTGCATGAAAGGAATTATGCCACTCGTGATTTAGATTTTTCATCCATTATACATGCCTTAAACATATGGAGGCATTACCTCATGGGGAAAAGGTTTGAATTGAGAACTTAACATAATGGTTAGAAGCACTTGTTTGAACAACCAAATTTAAATAGCAGAAAAATTAGATTACTAGTTTTTTTTGCTAATTTATGAAGTTTAAATTAAGCACATAAAAGGTAAGAAAAATAAGGTGCTTGATTCACTTAGCAAAAAAGTGCATGCAATGCACACTACAACCATAAGTGTATGCAAATATGACTTAAAAACATGATTTTTAGAGGCTCAAAATTCAGATAGGCAATACAGTGAAATAAAATGAAATCTACACCAAAGTAATTTTAAGCCAAAGTATAAGAATTATGAATTGGTAAAATATTGATTTCTCTTATACAAATGTAGGATTTATTTGCCAAATTATTAGGGCTAAAATGTATAATGATGAATGAGATGCACAAGGTACCTTATGTTGGACATCCAAGGTACCAAAAGACAATATCAGTAATCAAGAAATAATACTTTTCGACATGTATGAAAAATAAGGTGGATGATTATATAAGCAGGTGTTTAGAATGCCAAAAAATTCAAAGCTAAACATAGAAATCTGACTGGATTGCTACATCCAATACCCATTCTTGAGTGGAAATGGGAGTTCTTTCTATTGATTTTATTACAAATTTTCCCAAGACTATGCACCAACATGATTCCATCATGGTAGTCATGGAAAAAGTCACTCAGGCTTCCAACTTTATTCCAATGAAGTCAACACATAAGGCAATAAATGTTGCTGAAATTTATATGAAGGAAAATGCTAGGTTACATGGTGTTCCCAAGGAAATTATTTCAAATAGGGATCCCAAGTTGACATCAATTTTGGATAGGTTTATTGATGACATTTGGAACTAATTTAAACTTTAGCGCAACATACCATATAGAGTCATAAGATCAAAGAGAAATAGTCAATCATGTGATTGAAGATATGTTGAGAATGTATGTGATGGACAAACCATGCAAATGGGATGAGTATTTGCACTTGGTGGAGTTTTCTTATGATAATGGGTACTAAGAATCTTTAAAGACAAGACCATTTGAGGCCTTATATGGTAGGAAATGCAACACACCTATGAGTTGGGACAACTCAATAGAAAGGGCCATTATTGGGAAAAACTTGATCAAGGAAATGGAAGAGAAAGTAATAAAATCAAGCAGAATTTAAAGGCTGCCCAAGATAGGAAAAAAGATACAAAAACAAGAACATATTAAACATGGAATTTATGGTAATCATGTCTTCTTAAGATTGAAAGCCAAGAAAATGTCATTTAAACTGGGTAGCTGTGAAAAATTGGAAACTAGATTTTATGGGTCGGCATTTGAAATCCTGGAGAGTATTGGCCCAATTTCATGTAGGATTGGATCACCAAAATCCATGCATATCCATAACATATTTCATATTTCATTTATTAAAAATTATATTCCCGATGATAGCCACGTAATTGATTGGAATATGATTTAGATGGAGCCCGAGGGACACTTTCAAGTCCATCTAGTATAAATTTTAGGTGGGAAGGTCAAAATGATATAGAATTGAGCCATCCCCTTGGTAAAGGTGCTTTGGAAATTTTGGTCATGAAAATGCTACCTGGAAGCATGAAGATGCAATGCAGGAAGAGTACCCTCATACTTTTGGATAATTTTTCTATATATGTGTGTATATATAACGCGTCGATGACAATACATAAATAAGGGAGAAGGGAATGTACACCCTAACTCAATCCCCAGATTTTTAAAAAACTTGCACATATGAAACTTAAGTAGGTGAGTTGGTACATATTAATTAGGTTAGAAAACCAAGAATTACTTTTGGGGTGGGTGTGCCCATGTGCATATGTGTTTATATGTTTTGGGGTGGGTGTGCCCATGTGCATATGTTTTTATATGTTTTGGGGTCATATATCCTTGTTTTGTAAATATGAAATTACATGCATGATAATAAAATACATTAATATTATATATTGATTCAAGGACTATGCAATGCTAAGACTCCATGAATGTCAAAACATAGGGCTCTGTATGACTTAATAATTATTACAAGTGCATCCCTAGGGGGAAGATCATTTGACAATCATAATGATATGAAGTATTGTGTAAAATAAGAGATCCAAGGTTCAAATCCAAGCAAATTAACTTAGTCTATGGAGAGGAGGACTATCCTTGGCCCAAAAGGTATAACGGTAGCAACTAAAATTGACCCTGTGTCATACGAGTACGAGCCTGACCTCGTTTTCGATTCCTCTGGTGCAAATATATATATATTCCATCAAATAACTTTAAGAGGTGCTATGTGTCAAAAGAGATACTTGCATGTTCCTCAATGTGAGGACCTTGAGTGTTACAGACATATTTGGGCACTGCAACCTCAATCACATATGTCCATAAACCAAGGGCTTCTAAGTCCCTAAAAGTGTTGTTTCATACCCTAAAGGAGCAAGGTCAGCTGATTACATCATCTCCCAGAAGTTCTCCATGAAAAATTGCTCAGAACTGGTCAAAACTAGACCATACAAACTACTTAATGCTAAGGGTGTGAGCATCTCACCTGCCACATGTAAAAAGTGTGATGCATACTAGAAATCCCTCCTGTGGGGTGCGATGAGTGAGAGCAGACAAATGGCAGAAGCAGTTGGCTAGGTGGAAACCCAGAGAATCTTCTATAAACTGCCCATTTGACACTTGCCTCTCTGAATTCGCCCGGGGATGAGTAAGAGATCATGAATCTCCAAGTGGAACCAAGGACTATCAGAGAGAGGACACTAATCAATATCCCAGAAGCTGACTCACCCACCTGCAAACATCTATATATGGATCCCTCATCCCAGAGATCCAGAGGCTGGAATCTTGTATTTTGTAAGGAAGTGTTGTTGGTTTCTTTGTGGAACATCATAGTGTTGGGTGATCTAAGCTTTTCATGAGGTGAAGAAGCGCTTTCATGCTGGGAGGATGACGTTGGGTCAGATCAATGGGTTGTAATCCTCTCTTCTACTCTTTCTATCAATAAAGCTATTTGCATTTTCCTCCACATTTTTGTATGCTTAAGTTGATATATGCATTTGTGTGGTCAACATATATCTGGTCCGATATTTTTTATGATTGTAGATCTTTGTGCTTTGATGGTATTATGCTACTTTGACTTTACAGGTGCTCTTTGAAGCAGGGTAAGCAAGGGAGAAGCAGCAAAGATCTGTCAAAGGGGGGAGGAAACAAGCAAGGAGCCAAGCGAAAAACTGAGGTTGGTACTCTCTGCTTCTCTCTCATCTACTTCTCATAAAGGAAAATGCAAGTGACTTTATTTTGTTTGTTTCTAAGATAGCTACCTGTCTTAGTGGGACTAGCAGCTATGAATAGACACTATATTTCCTTATAACAAAATGGCGACTCCACTGGGGAGCGAATAGCTTGTTTGCTTGTTTATATTTTTTTGCTTTATAAACTACAGACAGAGCCTGAAGTCAAGCCAGCTAGCCATCGAACTGCTTTTTCTATGCAACTGCAAAGTAGATCAATGCTGCTTCAGTCCATCTTCGGGTTTTGTTTATAAACTGAACAATTGATTTGCAAACATCCTAATTGCCTTGGTGGTGGCTCAAGTAACATCATTAGATCAGCCCCTATGATTTGTACTTACTGACTATCATTAGCTCAGCCTAAATCCCTTAACTAAGTTGCAAACTGTGACCAAAAACCAAGTTAAAGTCTCATCCCTAGACCATCGCACTGTCTCCTTTAGGCAATCTGGATGCATCGCACCTCCCATGTGTAGTAGGTGAGATGCATCCCTGTTTCCCTGTGTTACAGGTGCGATGATCAGATAAGACTGTTTCTGCATCCAGATTTTGGTTTTTCTTCACTCTCTTTAGCTTTATTCAGGAGTTTTTCTGTCTGTGATCAGTGTACCACTGTTGAAACCCCCTTCCTTTGCATTATTCAGCCTCCATTGTACAAAGAATTGTGAATCTTTTTCATGTATTTTTCGCCATTTATAGTTCTCCTTTACAAAGAAGTAGCTTAATCGAACTGTCGTAATTTGATTTGGAAGTGTCACAAGTGTCGTTTTCAGTCAAAGAAAATAATCCTACTCTTTTTTATGGTCGATTACACTGTTACTCTTGTATTTGATTTGAATTAATAGTATTTCAAATGTCGAAAGCAGTTTTCAATTCAAAATCGCAAAGTCTCATCCTTGTCTTCCTTTTGTTTTTGAAAGAAAATTGTTAGTACTGTCGCTTTGAAAAGATCATTCAGATTCGTACTTAGCATTATTTTTGTCATTCACACATTAAGAAAGCAAAAAACAAATACATGCATGTGCATTTAGACTACTTGTTGATTTTGATCTAGGATAGTGCATCTAGTGTGTGCTCTCTGCTCTATGTTGAAAGAATCTCTCTTTTCTTTCTTTAGTAGCTAGGATTTTCATTGCAAAAAATAAGAGTAAATGATTGTTTATCATCTTAGATTGCATTTTTAAGAATTGTATATTTACATCACACGGTGAACCTTAAAGGCAAACTTCTTAAGAAAGATAAACTATAAGATAAATTCAATGAACATAAAAATGCTTTGGAACCTAACGCACAACATTTACAAGTCTAGGCTAGAGACGTATTCTAGCGTCGTAAAGCCTAGTAACTATCGCTTTCATCGTAGGTTGGGTGATTCCTCCTCTTTGAGACGACAAGTGCCAGTACGGACTTGTGCTCCCACATACCGTTGAGTATATATTGGGAGACCACAATAGGCTATATCCTTTATCCTTAGGAAGTCGTGTCTGCTTCCCTATCGATCCATGCACTGAAACACGCATTTGGAAGATTGACTGTCGTACCGTAAAAAGTATTATGCAGTTTTGCAATTGGTTTGGTAATCCCTCTGTCTAGATTTCCAGAGTAGTCCTCTTTCGTCCTTTTCAGACTCCTTAAAGGGAAAAGGTCCATCTGAGCACTTGTCACTTCGGGTTCATTAAAAATCGAAGGTGACTAGAGTCATCTTTAGCTTTTTCTCAACTCTTAAAAATTGAAAAAGCAAGTTGTGTCAAAGCATCATAAAATTTATTTTAATTGGAATAACGTCATTGTTCCCTCATTGATCTTAGGTTGAGAAAATGGAGTCCACCAACCAAGGATTTCCTCTTGGGGGAAATCCTATTCCTTTCTCCTCGTGGGGAGATGTTGGTGCACCTCATATGGCCACATTGTCCCTTCTAGGACTGACGATTGGTCTGCCAGTGTTGCTCTTCTCGACCTCTGTCGTTCAAAGCACCGTGATTCCTGAGTAATCAAATCAGCAACCAAATGATACTAAAGTTACCCCCCAACCTTGTACTTCATTTGTTTCTCCCTCTCCTCCTTCCTCTTCGCTTGGTAAAGTTGGTAAAACTAAAAACCAAGTAGCTAAGAAGAAGAAGAAAGGGAAGGAGAAGAAGAAGAAGGAGCCAACGGCCAAAAGGGGCAACCACACATCATCTAGCGAAAATCCACACACTTCATTTTCCAAACCTAAATCTCCATGTGTCATTTGCAAAGGGGACCACTATCATCGAGTGTCCTTGCATCCCACAGATCTTAAGGGACTGATCTCCCCGCTTGCACAATCTGGTGTCCTCAACCTCTGACAATTATGTTGAAAGTACACCATCAACTAGTGAAAACGAAGTCACTGGACAAAAAGGAAGACCTAAAATTCCTTGTAGATTGTGTGAAGGTGATCATGCCATCCATCGTTGTCCCTTCCTAGACGAAGCTAAAAGAGTCTTGGATAACTATCCTCCTTCACCGCTACGGCTTCCTCCTGGATACAAGAAACTCTTGCCGAGTCCATCACTAGTTGAGAATCCGACCGACACACCTTTGTGGTCAGTTGAAACATCTATCATTGAAGATAAACCTTCTGAGTCCACAGTGAACCAAAGTCAACAGGCCGAGATGGAAGTCGACCCAATTTTGTCTTCAGAAGGTCTACCTTCAAATGATACAGTCACCAAGGAGAACGAGAACGACACCATTCAAATTCTCTTCGTGACCACAGACTCCTATGAACATGGGGGAAATCTACCCGTTCCTTTACCGCAGGAAGGAAGTTCATCGGAGACGTATCCGACCGTTTACTCGATCCCACCTCCAAGCAACCTAGTCGTTTCCTTCGATTGGAATCTACTGGGCAGACCCCGTCTACCATCTAATGTACCATTCCGAATCATAGTACAAGCTTACAGAATGGTCATGGTTGGTACTATCATAAATGAAGGGGCTTATATGAGTATCCTTTCCTCAACTGCTTAGAAAGTGCTTGGTTTGCCATCACTTCTTCCTGAGATGCGAAATCTGACAGGCTTCGACAAAGGAACCAGTGGACCGTTAGGGATCCTTCCAAATTTGCCTATAACTTTGAGAAGGAAAATTGTCTATATGAACGTAATGGTAGTCCAAGGACCTTTAGATTACAATCTACTCCTTGGGCATGACTACATTTATAGCATGGGAGCCATTGTCTCCTCGCTATTTCGAGTGATGTGTTTTCCGCATGAAAGCAGAGTGGTCCAACTCGTAGACCAACTTTCATTCCCTGGCTCACACATAGCTAATAGTCAAATGCCATCCCGAACTGGTCTTTTTACGCAAGGAATGTCTCATCAGTCTCCAGTCCGTCCACCTAATGAGTGCGAGTGATTCGGTGATTATGACTGAAACGCAGGGGGCATGCACCCTAGTCTGCTTCGGCAGGAAAACCTCAGTTATAAGTTGAGTGTCCACGTAGGAATATGACTAGTCTGACACACCCGTCCATTTAGGAAAATGGGATTAGACTGGAATAAGATACCTCCGTCAGAAGGTAGGCCTTTCCCAACAGAGCAAATGTTTTGTCTGCAAATTAAAGGGTAACCTGGAAACTCTACTTCATTATACCTCGGGGCATGCAACCCTTTTTGCATGAAAGTGAAAAGCGACCATTTATTTTCTTAGTTTGTAGGTTCTTAACCATTTAAACTTGTAGGATTGGTCGTTCCTAGCTTACATAAAGAAAGGATCCGGAGCAAAATTTCGAATGGTGCAAGATCCCTAAAAAATGAACCTATCGATGAGACATCCTTATTATATGACTGGCACGAGCAGTTTTACGAAAGTTCAAGCTCATTAAAAATTAAACCTAGTAATGAGCATATGTTCCACCAGAGTTTAAGCTCATTAAAAAATGAACCTACCTCCAGTAAATAACCATTGTTAACACATTATCATCAGTTTTTGAGCCTTGGTCGTGTTCTTACCATCACCTCCACTCTGTTTTCGCTGATCATACGCCTCCATTTGATTGTTTACCCCTTTTTAGGAACAGCTGCGACGAGTGATTCTGTTAGCCATCTTCTTTACACTGCCATGATTGGGGAGCTCCAAACCTTACCTGGAACCAGCTGCTACCCGAAAATATAACTTGTTCCTCAAAAAACAAGTCTCCTTTAAGCTCTTTTCATCTAACTCGTAAAATATGAAAAGATTGTCGAGTAAACCAATAGAGACAAACTTGTCCATGCAGACAAGAATGAGTTTCCCTATCGCTAGGCTCATTAAAACATAGCGACAGGTTTGCCTGAAGGGCAAATTATAGAACAAGCATATGCTATCCTCCTCAAGCTTGACAAAAATAAAGAGGTAGTGGTCAGCAATGACTAGGGAAAAATTGGGAAGAAAACTTGAAGAAACTTTATTGGTAGCAAGTCGCTCTTGAACATGACACTTTCACTCCATCACCATGATTGAGTCAGGTTGGGTTATTTCGTTC
>APFE030317696.1:30817-68030 GCA_000404065.3 Pinus taeda | reverse complement strand
AGAGAGAGGACACTAATCAAAATCCCAGAAGCTGACTCACCCACCTGCAAACATCTATATATGGATCCCTCATCCCAGAGATCCAGAGGGTGGAATCTTGTATTTTGTAAGGAAGTGTTGTTGGTTTCTTTGTGGAACATCATAGTGTTGGGTGATCTAAGCTTTTCATGAGGTGCAGAAGGGCTTTCATGCTGGGAGGATGATGCTAGGTCAAATCAATGGGTTGTAATCCTCTCTTCTACTCTTTCTATTAATAAAGCTATTTGATTTTTCGTCCACATTCTTGTATGTTTGAGTTGATATATGCATTTGTGTGGTCAATATATATCTGGTCCTATATTGTTTATGATTGTAGATCTCTATGCTTTGATGGTATTATGCTGCTTTGACTTTACAGGTGCTCTTTGAAGCGAGGTAATCAAGGGAGAAGCGGCAAAGATCTGTCAAAGGGGAGAGGAAACAAGCAGAGCCAAGCGAAAAATTGAGGTTGGTACTCTCTACTTCTCTCTCATCTACTTCTCATAAAGGAAAATGCAAGTGACTTTAGTTTGTTTGTTTCTAAGATAGCTACCTGTCTAAGTGGGACTAGCAGCTCTGAATAGACACTAGATTTCCTGATAACATTGAGGGTACTTGGAGACTTATGAAGGTAGTAGGAACTCCTGGAAGTGACAAGGCTCTAAGATGTCCCTAGTCAGTTGAGTTGGAAATCCTAGAGATAGTGGCACTACCCAGGGGACCACGAGTGTAAAGAAGGGGGTGTACTTCTTGGGTGTGGGGCTAATGGGGGATGTGAACATGTTAGTTCAAGGTTATCAGGGTTTGGTACCTTGGTCCTATTCATATTTGGTAGTGGACACATACTTGGTTTTGGGTAAGTTGTTTCCATATGGAGTTGAAGCCCCAACTCGATGTAACTCTCTACTAAGATAAGATGAGTAGTATGGTCTATGGCTAGGAAGAATGTCTGAGATCTACAACCATTTGGTATAATTAATCATATAAGTGTTAAGTGAAATATTTTTTTTTTTACTGTAATTAATTATGTAATTATGTATGTTGCATATGCTTAGAAATAATGGTATATTTATGTGCTTATACTCCTATGCATGAGAGTGTTATATGGTAAAATGCAATTGGTTATTCATTTCATACATATAGGGAATATAATAAAAAGGAAATTTTCACAAAACTAGGTTATAGGGGTCACAAATGTAGTAAAACACATAGCAGATGGTTGTGGCAGTGTTAAAAGGCCAGTGCCCACTCTGATCCATGCCACCTTGCCATAAGTTGCCACATTATTCAAGGAATATGCCTCATGCCATATCAAGATAACATGTTATCTGCCACACAGACATGCCACATCATTTTATGTTAATGCCACATCGTCCTCTTGTCAATTCCACATCATCCTCTTCTCAATGTTAAGTACTTTAACGGAATTTAACGATAATGTGGGAAAAGTATGATATCCACATTCTAAGTGTTGGTTATGGAGCTTAATTATATTCCTGAGTTAAGGATTTTATTTTTAGCTATCTTTGGACCCCAACTCCTTATGGGGGTTTTAGGATGGATTTCACCCCAATTATTGTCACCATGGTTATAATAGGAGCGACAAAAACTCATCAATCTAGAATATTCATCATTAGGTAATCAATCTGACAATAGATGTTATGTTAGGGATTTTGACCCTAGAAGGAAACCCTCTTTTTATGAGTAAATTGTATTTTAGTTGTGCATTATTGAGATAACATTGTAACGTGAGAGGAGTGTAACTACCTCCCTTCTAGCCACTTAGAGGTTCTCGGGCCAAGGAAGGTGTTACTTATTGTTAACTTGATTCCCAAGGTTCGTTATGAAGATGGGATTAGCAAAAAATTTCATTTTTATTAGTTTTTGGAATTAACTTTTGATATCACCATTGTGTACATCTCATCAAGATCTTTCTAGTGATACCAATTTTATGTTGATCTGATTCCTAGATTGAAAGCTACACACAATTAAAGTTTAGCCTATTAGAAGAGGCCATGTCAACATCCTGACCATGTGGTGCCCATGTGGCCTCCACGCAACTCTAAAAAGTCATCTTTGTGGGTCCTATCATTAAGCCCATATCATGTTTCTATGGTTATCATTACAAGTGGTTTCCAGCATCAACAAGGAGAAGGGCGATATGCGCCAAGTAGTAAAGGCAGACTCAAGATTGCATTATGGAACTCTGACTTGGTCGGCTATGCCTCCACTAACACTCTTGCTACATCATAGGGTATAAATATCTTGATGGTGGGTTGAATACAATGTTCATAACACTCACAGTTATTCCTAGACCGTTGTTAGAGGGGCTAATTGACTTAGTTGACTAGCTCAGACAAGTAGCAAATATATTTTGTAAAGTCGGTCAATTGTTATGAACAGTGTTCATATTCATAGCAAAATACTCAAAAGATCTTAAATATGTAAATATACATTATAAGACAAGTAGTATATTTATATAATATTGTATAAAATATATGAGATGATTGATGTTACAAATGAGGGTCTGCTTATATATCCAGACATCTGCCCCTTCATGAATGGTCATGTCCTTAAAGACATTACTTTTCTATACTAATCACTAATTAATCATTATTATGATTGTTATTGTTATTTATATTTACATTATTTTTATATAAATTATATCCATAACATTTCCTTCCTCTTCAAAAAGCTTTGTCCTCAAAGCTTATTGTTGACATGGGGTACTATTTGTTTCTTGTCACGTAATATATTCACATCTTTTATGAATTCTTGGAGTTTTTGTCTTCATTGATACAAGATGATAGGATACTCTAAGTGATAAAAAAAATTGTCACATTGAGAAGGGATCTAACCATACTAAATCAATCTTTTGTGGAATCTTGCGATAACTGGATATTTCGTGTGATATTTTATCACAAGACTGAATTGCACTAACATTAGTAGTCTTTGGAACATAAGTTCGTTGTTTCTATTCTAGTTTATACATATATGCAGACTTATTAATTTGTATATTCTTTGAATTTGGATGTCAATAAGGAGTTTTTATAGTTTTATTTTCCCTTATCATGCGTGTCGAAATTTCCTTATTTACTTCAAATGTTGATGTTTGTTGAGTTGGTTACAAAATCTTCAGTTGGATTTTTCATCGTTTGAACTGCAACCTTGAGATATATTTTTACTTCAATTGGCTTGTCTTCTTCTTGAGTTGTGATATTCATTAGATCAATATTCATTCCTTTTTCTTCAACTTTATTTTCTACATTTGAAGATTTTAACGCTTCCTTCTCAATAAGTTGTTGCACCTTGTGTTCCAACAACTTCTTTTCCTTCTTAAGCTTCTTAATTTGTGTCAGCAATTTTTTACTATGGTGTTTAAGCTGATAAAGTTCTTAATTTTTGTCAACGGAGATTTTTTCAACTTACCTTTGTATATTTTATCGCTTTTTTACTTTCTTGAAAATTTACTTTTGATATATCTTGTACGTCTTCTGGTGTTACTGAATCTGATTTCAATGTAATGTTCTGTAGTGTTATTATTTTTCTTCCTGTAGGAGAATGTTAAAAACTTCTTCTTCGTATTTAGGATGAAGAACCCTAGTGATTCCAAACATGGCAAACCCATAATTATATCACTATCATCACAATATAAGGTTTTAATGGTGAATTGTGATATAAAAATATAATCCCCAATACTTAGTTGTAGATTGTTTATGTCATATTCTTTTTTATTCATCGAATTTAGTGTTTCAATTATATTTTATTCAAGAACCACTAATTATTTAGCACATTCAGTATTAACATAATTAATATCTTGAGTAGGATTTATATACATTACAAAATCCTTCTTGCAAGTGATCCTTTGATTTTAATAATGCACTAACACATTTGCTAAAGGTTTTAGGAAATATTTCATTATTGTTCTCTATTTACATTTTTTTTTCAAAACAGAATTAGGGTTTTAAAGGTAACCCTTTTAACTTGTTATTAATAAGTAGTGATATATATATATATATAACTTCACAATTTTTCTTATTTATATATTTTATAATACTCTGGAATACGTTATGATAAAAAACTGGAACTATTTGGTATGTCTCCACTTTATGTTTTATGGATCGTAATATGATTGTGATACCTTGTATATTCCACGTGTACGGACATGACTATACAAATCCAACGAGACCAACGAAAGGTATTTTTTCCCTTTTAAAATGTATTATTTTTTTAACAGTCGTGTCTTCTTCTAAGAATTGCTACGTTTCTTTCTTCAACGGTACTTCCTCTTTTGGCTGGACCTTTCGATACAATTCATACAATCGATTTTGTGACATCTACAGTGGTGTTTGAGGTAGGATGGTGGAGCGCAGATGGTTGAGTAGAAAGTGATACTATAGTGGAGTAGGGGGTGGATAATGTGGTGGCAACGGCGGTTGCGTAAGAGTGGTCACAGTGGCGGTTGCGTAAGAGTGGTCACTAAATGGCATACGATGGTCACAGTGGCGGTTGTAAAAAACTTGCAGCATGGGTTGGCGGTTGGCTATGGCCGCGCACCATTCAACATTTGTATTTGCATATGATAGTGGCTCCAATGTAGCGTTCAACTGCTACTGCAGCTCTAGCAGCTAGGTAAGTTCTTTTTATTTTTTATTTCTAATTCTTATTTCTAAAAAAAAAAAAAAAATTCATTTTTATAATAATTCTTTTCTTCTTTTCTTCTTCTTCTTCATTTGTTATTGGCCAAAGGCCTGATGGAAAAATGGAAAATCTCCAAAAAAATGTGTAGCGAAACGCTTGAATCTCGACGACAACAAAGTTGACAAGTTGATGTCCAAAGACCAAATCAAATTGGCTTTGTTCAGTGATTTGAGCGGCCCGAGGAATGAACATCTTTGATACTAATGTCATGAACAAAGTTCACATTCACGGCAAAATACTCAGAAGATCTGAAATATGTAAATATCCATTATAGGACAAGTAGTATATTTATATAAGAATGTAAATGAGGGTGCACTTATATACCTAGATAGGTGGCTCTTCATGAATGATCATGTCCTTAGAGACATATCTTTTCTATACTAATCACTAATTAATTATTATTATTATGATTGTTATTTTTATTTATATTTTCATTATTTCTATATAAATTATACTCATAACATCAACTCTTAGGTCAAGTTGATGGTCTAAGTCAAATAGATTGAGTCGGTTCTGATAGTTAAACTATTGTAACTATCTAAACATAGTATATATATGATCATGTTTGCATCAATGTACTGGTTATGATTGGCTTTTCAAGAGAATATTATATAGGCACTACTTTTCTAGTTCTTTGTTACTTTATATCTCTTCTTTTATTCTTATGTTACATATGCTTATGTGAGTTCATGTTATCCTTTCTATTGGTAACCAATACACAATATATGCTAGACTACAACATTGGTTTTGTTGCTAATAGTATTTGACTCAAGTGCTTACAACATGCAAACATAAATGTTAACTTTAAAAGAGATAAAAATGTGGTGGCAGGTGAAGACTAATAATTACTTGAAGAACTACACGAGATGAATTGGACTATCAATTGCGGAGCCTAGGGCACACTTTTTCATGGAAGCACATGAACAATTTGTCGAAGCAACGCCTGCTAAGATTAAGAAACTCCTTAACCAAACCACTAACACAACAAAAACAAGATGAGGGCTAACTGATATTGAAACTCATGAATGATGGTCAAACTAATCTGCATGAGTGGGTCGAAAATATATTGGATGAATTTTGTGAGCAACAAGTAAAATAAGAACGAACTTCTACTGGTCAAATTAAATCAAGATTTTTTGACAATTTTCAAGACAACTTTTTCTGTGCCATAATAACCTTGCTTCATAACTTTCTCTTGGATAAAAGAATCAACCATATAGTAGAATATCAACCACAGCATCAATAACCATTAAATTTTGACTGTCATCAAAAACAAATTAACTAAGAGACGTTCCTAGACACTCATTATAAAAGTATGAAAGAAGTGTGGGATTATTTCTTGAGCAAATAAAAAATGGATGTTGATTTCACCTTTGTTGAATGATAGTGAGTCAAATCAAATAGGGTTGGGTTAATGATTTGTGAATAATAAATCAAAGAAATGAAAAGAAGGAAAAGGAGAAGTATTAATAAATTAAAATGGGAGGAAAATGACAATAAGAACACAATAGACGAAATACTTTCGATAGATTTCAACTATATAAACAATTGATCAATATTCAAAAATTAGCATGGGACAAGAGACAAAAAATACGAGAATAAATAAGAAAAGAATACCAGAGCTAAAAAATTCAAATTTGGGAGCATGAGAGGGAAGATGCATAGGATGCCTCTGATGCTCAACATCAAGAGTTGAGAGGCGTAGCACCGCCCGTTCAGACAAAGAATGATAGTCTACAAGTAAGTTATAAAAGTAAAGTAGATGAGATGGAAATCAATGACTCTAGTCCTACCTTAAAACAATTTCCAATTGCATCAATACCAAGTACCGCCAGTAGATAATTCCTCCAATAGTGATTGCATATTTATTCAAAGCATCCATAGTTTGGTACACGAGATATGAACAAGGCAATTTAAGTGATCAACTAGAAATTGAAATTATTGTTGTAATCCAAATGTAGATTGATAATCAATAAAATGAAGGAAAACTTCTATGTATTAGATATCTCACGAATGCACCCCCCCGCTACAATTATTATATGTTGAATAATACAAAAATACAATTTTAGACGTCAAAGAGTCACAACCCAAAACAAGTCGGTTCACAAAATATATAGATAAAGGTGTCAAACCAAGTTGAATTTGAGAATCAAGAAAATATTCCTTACTCGACTCATCATCCAAAAGTCGAAGTCAATAAGAACAACTAGTCAATCGGTCAAAAAGAAACACCTTCGCCAGTAAAAATGGGGCTAAATCATATTCTTCTATATGAATGAGATGAAGACCCAAATAAAAATTGGTTCATCTGTGAGAAGTTATGGGAAGCTAATGATATTACAGATCAATATCAACAAATGGCCTAGTTAGCAGCCTTTCTCTGAAAGCAAGCACTTACCTAATTTATGAATATCACATAAAACCTGCTGAAAAGTAAAAATGGTATGAAAATAAAAATTTTCTTCTTTTATAAAGCACAAATATTAAACACCTTGTGACTCAGAAACTGAAAGAGATTAAACAACACTCGCATGAGACATCAAGGGAATATGATATGTGATTCAAATCTTTACTAAGCCATATTCCGCATTTTATTGATGAAGCATTATTACTTAAATGGTACATTGTCGGTCTGTTGCAGAAAATCTAAGGACTGTTGAGGATGCACGAAGTGTAAACATGTGAAGAAGCCCTCAAATTGTCTCAACGCATTGAAACATGTGATGAAGGGAAGTCAAACACCTTGACAATCAAAAATAAATTGGAAGCAAAGATTGAATAATTACAGATTTCACTATTGGGATTATCTCTCTAGAATAATAATCTTTGGTGTATTAACTACAGAAGTGAAGGGCATACCAAAGATAACTGCAAATCTGTTGACTATTTTGATCGAGACGTTCAACGAGTCCAATCGGATGTTTATTGTGATATATGTCGAATTGTGTCAAATCATAGTACTGAGGAGTGTCATTATAGTTTGTGTAATTATAAGCCAAAATGGTGTGCCATATGTGAATATAATAGCTACTATACTCAAGAAACTCAGTTGACTGCAAAAAATAAGCCCAATTATCATTTTGTTTACCACACTGAGGCTTTGAAGAAATATAATGAACCATCTATCTAAGGAGGAAGAGGAAATTGAAGAGGAGAATATGGTGGTCGATGTAGAGGATATAATGGTCGAGGTCATGGCCATGGTAAAGGTCGAGGAATATTCTATTATTTTAAATGTGAGAAAGAGGGCCACATAACACCTATTTTTCCATTGAAAGATAAGGCTGACTTACGTTTTTGTAATATGTACAGTCTAGGTGATCACTCAATGGAGGATTTCCCTAAAAAAATTAAAAAGGTATTAAATAAAAGAGTCATCAATTTTTTACAAACTCTCCCAAATTAGGAGTTTCTAAATATGAAAACCCTCCATTTTGTCACTAGGTCTAGTGCAGGTCAAGAAACTATTTCTGGGAATCAATGAATCCTTTGACCTACTAAAGGTATTTCTAATTACCCAAATATGCAAGTTCAAAATGACACTATGGAAAAAACAATCTAATTTTTCAGAAATAAAGTCGACACACAAAAACCAACAAAGGGTACTTTACTCGAGGAAATTTTGGAATTACTAAAAGAAGAACAATCTATTGGTCGTCTTGTTGAACTTTTAAATCTATTAAAGGATTGTAATGCAGGAAGAAATAAGCACAAAAGCTTGAATCATCTTTCACAGGGAAAACATTTCGATGATCATGACCCCTAAGTCAACTTAGAGATAAATGGATATATGGTTAAACATGTCATGGTCAACTTTGGATCGCATTAACTTCTAAGAGAAACATAGATATATTAATATGGGAAAAATATCTCTTCACAGGATGGCTAATTATCTTAAATTATCTTAGCAGAGGTTCATTGAGCCAATCAGAACAATGTAACAAGTTAAAACATCGATTATGGGAATTATGACCTTTGTCGACTTTGAGGTTATGGACTTGGTTTATGGATTCCTAACTTATAAAGCTCTAGTTAGCAGACCATGCGCTCAAAGGATGAAAGCCATTGTATCTTTATAAAAAGACAGAATTAAACTAAAATAATAAGAAAATAATTATTCCTCTTGTCCCACGCAAAGGAAAGCCATGGGTTGAACCATGGGAAGAAGATTCAAAGACAAGGATGTTATATCAAGGCCTGCATGAAGAAATCTTAGTTGGTTCCCCACTTTCCATTGGAAAAAAATATAACATTGATCTTTACAAATAGAAAATTGAGAATTATGAATCTAAATCTAGGGAATGTTAGATAGTTGTAGTAGTACCAAGGAAGAAGGTCTTGCCATATTTTTCCATATAGGTTGTACCTATAATTTGAGAAATAAAAAGCAAAGAAATGTCATCATTACTACCATCATATCTAAATGAGGACTCCTATAATCTACTCATATTTAAGGAATGGCCTTCTCCTGTAAACCATGTTGAGCGAGTGAATAAATATATTGGAGAGAAAAGGAGAATGTAGAGTATGGTGCAAACCTTCACTAGCCAAGCAGCTCGTTGGTGAGATACTCATTCGACTTGAATCCAGACTTGGACAAGAGTAACAACATATTTTATCAAAAGGTTTGGAGGTCGAAATTTATCAGGACAAGAAAATATGCCAACATTCAAGCATGGAAAATATCTCATTCTGTGTATACAAACTTGTGACACAAAATGGCAAAGAGTCAGATATAGAGATGAAAGGGTATGGCCTCACATGTTTCCTAATACTTTGGAAGTTTGGCCTAATAGGTGGTAAAAATTAGAGGAAGCATGTGATCAATAATTACAATGGAAAGAACTAAAATAAAATATTATTAAAGACTTTGAATTTCAACCAAAAGATCTAGAACTGGTCAAGACATCTCAGTACATTAAAGAATTTGTGAAGGAAAAATACCCCACTAAGTGTAAATAAGAACTAGCAGTCGACATATCGTTGATCGTTGTATGTAATAATCTGTCATGCTTAATGAATAAAAAAAATTCCATTCATTTGGAGATGGAAGGAACTCATACTACTAGTTAATTGTTTCGTTGGAGGAAGGAACATCCTAAGAATCTCAGAAAAATAAATAAATAAATAAATAAAATAAAATAAAATAGTGTTTAAAGTGGAAAAGCAGGAAAATGAGAAGCCTAATCAATTATGCT
This sequence comes from Pinus taeda, assembly GCA_000404065.3. Classification (NCBI taxonomy): domain Eukaryota; kingdom Viridiplantae; phylum Streptophyta; class Pinopsida; order Pinales; family Pinaceae; genus Pinus; species Pinus taeda. The sequence goes on along the minus strand of APFE030317696.1, from coordinate 58,113 downwards.
TTCCATCCATGTATAAAGAAACAAAAGTTGGAGAACAAACACTTGAAAAGTCAAAGGCCTCTGACTAGATGGATGCAAATATCAAAATAAAGGAAGTCAATATATCAAATGATGATCGATCAAAGATAAACCGACTAGGAGCCTACTAGTAGGAAAAACAAACGGCGAAATTTATTGAGTTACTAAAAGAGTACCAAGATTTTTTTGACCATGATTATAAAGATATCAGGGGACTTGTTAAGGATATGGGAGAAATGAAGATTAACCTCATTCCAGGAGCCAAATCCATAAAGAAAATACTATATAATCTCACACATAAATATAAGCCCATTGTGTAGAAAGAGATATAGGGGATGATAGTAGTTGGAACCATCTATTCTCTCAATGAATATAAATGGGCAAGTCCCATGGTTGTGAAGCCTAAAAATTATGACCCCACCAGATTGAGAATATGCGTTGATTTTTGTGGACTAAACAATCTCACAGTAACTGATCCATTCCCTACTCCCTTTGCAGATGAAATAATAAATCAAGTAGTGGGTCACAGGTGTTATTCTTTTACAGATGACTTCTCAAGGTACAATCAAGTACCTATTGTGGAGGAAGATCAAGAGAAAATCACGTTTGTTATTGAATTTGGATCCTTCGCATACAAAGTAATGCCCTTTCGGCTTAAAAAATGCACCTGTACTATTTTCAAGGATCGTAAACAAAACTTTTCAAGAATGAATTTATGATACAATGGCAATATATTTTGACGACTAGACAATCTATTCATTATTAAAATATAACATCCAATGGCTACATTTGATACTTGAAAGATGCAGAAAAAGTCAATTATATTTAAACATCAAAAAATGCAAATTTGCTACACCAATTGGAATGTTTTTAGGTCATGTAGTATCTGAGGAAGGAATAAAAGTACATATGGAAAAAATCAAAGCAATATTGGATCTAAAGACCCTAGTTAATAAAAAATAGATCAAACTTTTTTTGGGGCATACAACATACTACAAGAAATCCACAAGGCATTACTCCAACATCACTTTTCCAAGGGGTGATTTGCTAAAAAAGGATGTTCCATACTTATGGATGATAGAGTGCGAAGAATCATTCCAATTAGTAAAGGAGAAGCTTGTTTAGGTGCCTATTCTAAAGTTTCCCTACTAGTCCAAAATATTTCATGTTCATGTCGATGCTTCTAATGTGGTAGTCGAAGTTTTTTTAGAAAAATTAGATAGTGAGGCCATAGCCCATCCTAACACCTATGTTAGTTGAAAGTTAAATAAAGTTGATAGAAATTACTCGACAACCAAAAGAGAAGCACTCACCATTATCTTTACATTGCATAAATTTCGTCACTATATCCTGGCTAACCCATTCATATTATTTACAAATCACTAAGCACTGAGATACCTTGTTAATAAGTTGGTTCATCACGGAAAAAATTATCAATTATTATTATTTCAAGAGTTTGAATTTGAAGTGATCGTCAGACCAAGTAAGAAGAATGTCAGGCCTAATCATCTATCCTGACTGGAAATAGGGGAGGAACTGACAGACCTAGAAGATGACTTAATAGATGCTTGCCTATTTAAAGTGGAAGAAATTCCTTCAGAATTTGTAGAAATCTCACATTTTCTACATATAGTAAAATTAGCACTTGATGGACTTTCAGAGAAAAAGAAAAAGATGATAGTAATAAAAGCGCACCATTTCCATTAAGAAATGGTTAATTTTACAAGCTAGGAGTAGATGAGCTATTCAAATGATGTGCATTGGATCATGAAAGTGAAGTTATTATTAATGAAGCCCATAAAGGTGTTAATTTTTCTTAGGGATATATTCTTCTTTGCTTTGATAATTGCATTTCCGCATTAAGAAATTAAATTCACCCCATAACATCATAACATTAGTTAGATTTACATTATCCATCAGCATATGCAACTATGTAGAAAGAACAATATCATCATCATCAATGCAACAGAAAAGCATAAAGGAACAATAGAAGAAAAGCATTCACACATAGAGACACCAGGATTGCTCGGAGACAAGGGAAAAACCCACTATGGGGAAAACCATTTCAGATTATTCTTCTTATTAGATTGTCATCAAATGATTTAGAAAAAGAGAGTACAATGATCCATATCTTCATCCATAAAAATATCCATCTAAAAAAACTACAAAATATTAATGAAATGAAGAAAATAATGCTTATACTCAAAATTCTGATTCTGAAGCATGTAATGAACTGGCCCTATCTACGGTCAACTGCCAAAAACTACGGTCACTAAGAAAAATCTTTGGATAGCTGCAATTTCATCATTTAATTCCCTTTCACACTAAGGAGGAGTCATGTTTGTGACTGTGAAGGTTCCAGTCGCTCCCTGGAGCCTATAAACCAACAACTGCAGTCTGCAACTCAGACTCAGAAACCCTAGATGTCGGTTGCATGGAGGAGGTGTTGAGCATGCGAATGAAATATTTAGTCACACAGATGAGCCGGTTAGAATACAACTGTGGTTGAGTTCTTCCTGTTTCATGCTTGCGACTAAGGCCCAAAACCCTAAAACAAAGATGTGAGCTTTAGACCATGCAATTTCATCTTCGAGCGAACCCATTCCTCTATGGACGTGCCTCATACAGTGTGCAAGCCAAAAACCAAGAAATGGAATAGAATAACATATCATGATGATCTCCAAATGAAATAGAGGTCCCTTGTATTTATAGATTTCCAAGGGTGTCCACTTTTCTTTAGGGTCGACCTGATCAAATATGCAGATGAGGGATTATAACTCAAAAATAAACTTTCCCTTATTCAAATTAGATGATCTTTATGTCGATTTTGGTCCTCTCAAAAAGAGGAATTCTATGCAATCATCACCTCCATCAAATGATATTTCCAAAGTGGAATTGTCCGTAGTTACATATTTTAACACTCCCTCTCAAGAGAGAGTTCTCGAATCTAAAAGAAGAAGATTTTGACATCGAAGGGGAGCTCAATCTACCACCCTCTATCCATCGAGGAGCTACTACTACCACCCGGAATCTCTACTAGTGGGGATCCAAATACTACCACCCACAAAACATTAGCGGGGATTAAAATATACGACCCACATCATCATTGAAGAGCATATCATCATGGATCACATCAACCTGGAACCACATTGGGGAGCTTAGTCTCAACCTGAAATCTCATGGGGGAGCTAAACATCTACTGCCCCATATCGAGAAATAAGTGATATAGGGAAGCACATATCAACCCATCCTATTTCCTGTCAATCTTCCCAACAACTACCCTCAAGAGCCATGTGGTAGAACACCTGCATCATAATCATCTTGGTTTGTACACCCCAACTAAACTCTCAACCTATTGGCCAGACAGGGAGCAGTAATCCCAACAAGCCAAACTTTTGGGTATGATGCCAACTGGGGTATACTCTACAAATACCAATATAGGGGAGAAACATCTATAACCCTATGGGTAAAAAATAGGGAAGCAACATATATGACCCTATTGTCTAGAGATCCCTCAACCCCAAGAGCCCTCTATCTCAATTCCTCACCCTAGGATCTCAGACAAGGGGGAAGTGTTGGCTCAGTGTCCTCAATCAATGATGATCTCTATAAATTGACAATGTATCATCATGTTCATATTTGGTAATCATCATGTCTCAAAAGAAGTTATCTCCTGTTTATATAGGACTTCAAAATATCATATTAGAACATCTATATATATACCATAGCCATCCTCCCTCTCACAGAGGTAACAACCACAAGGCTAATCTTGTCTCGTACATCAACACTCTCTTAATATATGAAGGTATCTCAGTCCCCAACTATATGTGGGATTCTATGCCAATCAATCCCCACTATTTTTTATCACAACGTATCCATGTCATATCCAGAACCTGCTCAAGAGCTTCTTCATCCTGCCTCACAACTAGTCATGCTAGAAACTTCGTACTCAACCTTGGTCGTGCTTAAAACTATGGACTTCTCATTCAAAACATCATGGCATATCTAATACTAAGGAAGCACCCAAATTAGCTTCATCTTATCAATAACAATCCCAAACAACATCCATGCATCACATATCGTAGGAAGAATATCTCAGACCAAAAATATATCATCCCATGCAAATATCTCGAAGGGTGCTTGACGACAACTCAATGCATAAGAAGCGGTTCAATCATCACTTAACTCAGATTTTATGCAAAACATATATATACATGGATGAGTGTTCTTACAAAACATCAATGCTTACTGTCGATTGTCAAGTCAGGTTCAACAATGTCTCTTCATAACTTCTTGAAATTCAGTCTGAGTGTCCAAGGATTTGCATTTCCATTTTTCCAAAAACTCTTCAATAGCTTTGAAATGAAGATTTTCTTTTCCAAAATTTAGGATGAGATACATCATGCCATTATTATTCATTTCAAACTTTAGAGGCCATCTCCCTGTTACTTTTATCGTCAAAGGCTCATTACAAGACAATAGTAGATCATCAGTATATATAAAAACAAAAATCAAAGACATACCGTGGACTCATTTTGAAGTAGAGGTTTGGATCAACACATCTTCTTAGCTTCACCAGGTAGTTGTCAATGCAGACATACCTGAATTAGCGAGCTTGCTTCATACAATGTTTTCTGTAGATATAACACTTTACCAAACCAATATGCTTAGCTTTACATAAGTCAATATTGTGAAATCAAATCAACTATGTCAGCTTATCAAAGTTTAGATTCCAAACCAGAACTAATATCAAAATCATCAATACCACTGTAACAAATTATTTGGACCAAGTGATAGGTAAAGCTCAAAACCAAATATCAAATTATGACTTTATAATGCCAACAAGTTGTCATCTGATTTTTTGAATATTTATGTGGATGTTATTTTGATTTTTTGTGTTTGGAATCCATTCCACAATAGCCATATTTTAGAATCGATGTTTTGAGGTTGTAGCAAGAGTCGTCTTCAGGATAATAACTACAAAGAAGAGCACAAAGGGAAATATATTAATAAGGAAAGGTGAGAAAATGAAAAGGGAGACATGCAAAAGATTTTTTATTTTTAGGAAATTAAATTAATAATCATTAAAAAAAAAAAATTAACTGTAACGGGTATAATTTATTATTTGAAGTATGATTGGGCCTAAGCTTAATCAACCGTCTTTACACAGCTTTTCCTTGCATCTAAATGCTTCTTGTTCAATTTTGCGCTTGAATTAAAGAATACAATATGGGATAGAGCTTTTATCATTGATGTTGAGAGCTCCTAGTGCTATGAGACATCCTTTGTTTGCCATTTCATCCGCCTCACTATTCAAACTTCTGACAATATGATATATTTTGAAGGAAGTGAAATATTGCAGAATTATCTTTAACCTTTTCAGAGACTTCTTGAGAATGGCGTTGTTGAACTGGTCTTCCGAGGTGATCTTCTTAATGAGGATTTCGGAATCTCCGAATGCTTGGCATTCTTTGATGCCTTTATCACGGACAATTTGGCAGGCTTTTGTGAGAGCAAGGAGCTCTGCCTGATTGTTTTTGCGAATACCAAGCCCCCAGCAAAAGCGAACTTTTCTGGAATTGTCTCAGAAGTAGATGACTCCTCCAGCTCCCGCAACCTGAGGATTTCCCTTGGAGGCACCATCGAAAAAGATTGAAGTTGTGTTTTGGGTCTTCCACCAAGCTTGAAAGGAAGCTTCAAGTTCTCTAATTTTCCAAGATGAATTGGGGAGGGGAAGGGGAAGGGAATGGGCTTTGCTTTTGGGATGAGGGCTATGAAGGTTCAGCCATGCCTTTTCTGTGGGGAGGAGGGAGGATTCTGATTTTTGGGAATGTAGGAGGACAGTTTCAAGAAGAAAAGCTTTTGCAATAGAGGGAGATTTAGCAGGAGAGCGAGTAGAGTTGTTGAAGATCGAGTCATTCCGAGCAAGCCAGATTTCCCAACATACAAATTTGGGGATGGAGAGCCAAATGTGAAACCAGAGTGAATTGTTGGGGATATTATGAGGATAACATTGAAACCAATCAGTAAAGACATATTCCATGGAACTGTGTTGGGGAGGGGAGGCGTGCAATCCAAGAAGAGTTAATTTCCAAATTTCTTTGGCAAAATCACAGTCAATGAACAGATGAGAGGTTGTTTCTCCAGAGTTTCTACACATTACGCATCTATGTGGCCCAATGATATTTTGTTTGACAGATTGTCCCTTGTGAGCTGTTTATTCTGCATAAGAATCCAAAAAAAGAAGTTGACTTTGGGTAACCCAATGGTGTTCCAAACCTATTTCCATAACGTTGGAGATCTAAGTCTGTCTTTTTTGGGCTGCGGGGCAATGTAACCCAAAGCTGAAGCATAAGATCCGGAGTCACCCCACCCCCATCTATCTGTGTTGTTGCGATGGACCGGCGCTGCATTTGAGAGCAGTGTTTTGAGCAGAGCGAGATGATTGTGGAGCAGCGCCAGCACGGGAGGGAATTCCCAGTCAACCCAGTTCCCTTTACTGTCCCACACGGAGATGTCATTCAACTTTCGTATACCTGCGCTGTGGAGCCATTCTTTTAACTCGCAAATTTTTGTGTGGGAGTTAAGAGGGGGGCTGTTCATAATGCGGTCTTTCCAGAGTAAGATTTTCTCCCCGTTGCCATGTATGTGATACAAGTGATTCCTGATGTTGCTGATACATTTCCTACAGAGATTCCAAGTATGTGTGCCTGCGAGAGTATTATTCACTGACAGATGCCTGAGAGAGATCCCCTGCACATATTTGGAGATGAGCGTTTCACTGACAAGATGTGTGGGGTCTGAATAAATTTTCCAAAGGAGCTTGCATCCAAGTGCCAGATTAGATAAAGTAGGGTCTCTAATATATAGACCTCCGTCCAATATTGGCCGCTTGACAAGATCCCAGTTTGCCAAATGCAATTTACTGTGATTGCCTCTACCTCCTTTCTAGAGAAAGTCTCTCAGGAGATAAGAGATTTGCTCCATTATGTGTTTCGGAGCAAGAAGGAAAGAGGCTTGATAAATGGGGAGAGCAGATAAGACAGACTTAAGTAAGATAATTTTTCCTCCCTTGGTGAGCCAGTAACCTCCCCAGGAGGTGATCTTGTCTTTAATTTTGCTAATGATGCCATGCCACAGAGATCTGTTGTTGACTCCAGATGTGAGAGGTAAACCGAGGTATTTAATGTTGTCCCAATGGGTGAAGCACTCAAAACCAAGAATCTGGGCAATGGTGTTGAGATTGTGTTGACTTAAATTCCATCCATAGATCAAACTCTTTCTGTTATTTATCACAGCTCCTGAGGCTCTGCAATAACTTTTTAGAATAGAGTCAAAATTAGTTGTTATTCTAATAGAGGATCCGCCTAGAAGTAGGGATTCGTCTGCAAAGAGAGCATGATTTATAGGCTTGAGAGAATTTGTAGTTCGAATTCCTGGGAGTCCACCAGTGTTCCTTTCTACAGCCAACTTCCTGCTGAGAGTATCTACCATGAGTATATACAGAAAAGGCGAGAGCGGACAACCTTGCCTTAGTCCACGATGGGCTTGGAAGAAGGATGTTGGCTGGCCATTGACCATGGGAGCTATCCAAGGGTTTGAGATGCATGCTTTAATGAGATTGATAAACTAAGTAGGGAAGCTGAAGGATCGGAGAACTTGGAGAATAAAGGAGTGGTTGACTCTATCAAAGGCATTAGCCATGTCAAGCTTGATCAGCATCCCCTTCTCTTTCCTCTGTTTGCTAGAGTGTATAGCTTCCTGCACTTGAATTACGTTGTCCAAGATGTGTCTGCCTTTGACGAACCCCCCTTGGGAGCTGGATATTAGTTTGTCAAGTAGGGGTTTGATTCTATTTTCAATGATTTTGGACAAGATTTTGGAGGGGGCGTTGCATAGAGAGATGGGCCTAAACCTGCCGAAAGTTTCCGGGTTAGCCTCTTTTGGAATTAAAGCAAGAAAGGTGGAGTTGGTGCCTCCCCCAACCTTGGATTTTCCAAAAAACCTTGTATCGTTTTCAGCAGATCTGTTTTGATGATGTCCCAGCAGACTTTGTAGAAGTGTATTGTAAATCTGTCTGGCCTGGGGGCCTTATCTGATTCCATTGCCCATATGAACTTGATGATTTCTTCTTCAGATAAGGGTTTCAGTAAAGCCTGATTGTCCTCATGGGTGATGAGGTGGGGAATATAGGAGAGGAGATCTTCAGTGTCTTCTATGGTTCCTTCATTCCCTAGACCATAGAGGTTTTAAAATGGTTTTCAACTGTTGTTTTAATTTGGTCAAATTTGTTGCAGATCTGTCTTTCTTCATTCTTGATCTCAGTGATGTGGTTTCGAGATAGACAGGCTTTATACTGGCGATGGAAGAACGAGGTGTTTCAATCTCCTGCCTTGAGCCATAGACCGCGAGATTTGAGCCTCCAGTACTCTTCTTCCCTTCTGAATGCTTGATGGATATTTATTTGATAAGCTGCCTCTTTGTTTAAAATTTCAGGGGTAATGTGGAGACCTTCCATTCCAATTTGCAAAGTTTCCAGCTGCTGAACTTCATCTTTTCTCTGCTGAGAAGAGGGATTGGGGAGTTTCCTTAGCCACTCTTTTAAGGATTTTTTGGTGGCTTTTAATTTTTGCTCCCACAAATAGCTTGGGGATCCGTTGATGGGGATATCCCAAGCCGATTGGATAGTGTCCAGAAAACCTGCTTTTTCAACCCAGAGAGGACTGAATTTAAAGGGAATAGGGCCAAGGTCTTCCTCAGGGGCCATAATGAGTTGAATTGGCTTATGGTCCGAGGAAAGATTGGGGAGAATTTTTTATGAGATAAGGAGGTTTTCCAGCAGCAGGGAGCTTTGGATTAGAAATCTATCCAACCGGGCAGCAATGTGATCAGGCCCAATTCTATTATTGGTCCAAGTATATTTGCCTCTCACTGGGGCAAAATCTAGCAGGTCCCTCTACTGCATTAATTCCTCTACCAAAGGCAACATTTGATCTCTGCTACTGTTTCCCCCCCCTTTTTCCTTTGGCTTCATGACTAAGTTGAGACTTCCTCCCAGGGTGATGTTGTTTAGGGAGTGGAGATCTAAGAAATCAAAGAGAGTATTCCAGCATTCTCTTTTTTCAGCATAAATGACAGGAACATAGAGATTGAATAAGGCTATAGTTAACTTACTTTCAAGGTGCTTGAGCTCAGTGAAGATCCAATGTTGGGTCTCATGGGATTTCAACAGATGGAACTAATCTTCAGACCAGAGACTTGCAACGCCTCCCGAAGTTCCCCTTGAGCTGACTCCAATGCCTTCGCTCTTCTTCCAATTAGACTTGTTGATATCCATAAGGGTTTGCCCTTCGATTTTGGTCTCTTGGAGCAAGAGGATATCTGAGGGCTCTATTTTCATCAGATCTTTGACCGCTTCAATTTTTGGTTGGGTTCCCAGTCCTTTGCAGTTCCAAGAGACTATACGCATTATTTACCTGGCGAGGGATTTGGGATTCCTCCCTTGGTGGATCTTCCTCTAGTATTTCTACTGATAGTCATCTCTATTGTGAACTGGCTGACTTGCATTTTTAGGCGCTCTGCCTCCTCCTCCCTGACTGCTTTGTGGGTCTTCCTGCCTGTTTTCTTCCAGGGTCTCTCATAGGTCTCATCCTCTGAGGAGTCTGAGGATTCTGAGGGCTCTGGCACTTTTTTCTTCTTTGTTATATTTGCATACGAAGGCATGGAGGGGCTACCCTGAGGAGAACCAGACGAGGCAGCTCCGCCTCCGTCTTTATTTGCATGTGGATCTTCGACCTGTGCTGGAGTAGTCAGATCAGTTTCTGGGGATCTGGTGGAGGGGTTCCTTTGGGGATTGGGATCTCGTCCAGGTCCTGAGGGGTTCTATTATCATTGTTGGGTTCTTCTTGGTTATTCCCCTTTGTGGATCCTTTCTCGACTGCTTTTGCATGGCCAGTTTTCTGGACTGAGATCCATTGATCTCCCTTGGGGATGTGACTCTGCTCTTCAGCTTTTTTCTTGCAGTATTTTGCAAAGTGTCCATAGCCATGGCAGTGTTTGCATTTAAAGGGGATCTGCTCGTAATCTAGCTCTTGAATATGGTACCATCGAGCAACTGTGAGTTTTATTGCTTCAGGTAATCCTTCTTCCAGATCTACTTCCACGTATATTCGGGCACAGGAGTATTGATCTTTCCTTACGGCCTGATCAATGTATTTACCAAGGGAGTTGCCAATAATTTGGAGATATTTCTGGCTCCAGCAGTGCAGGGGAAGATGGGGGAGCCGCACCCACACTGGAACCGCAGTAGGAACATCCTGGGTCGGATCAAAATCTGGAGACCATTTATTTAAATATAAGCCCTGCGGCCCCATGAAATATGGCCCGTTCCTGAAGATGAGACTCCGGTATTCTGCTAATTCAAACACGAATACAAAGAAGCCTTTACCTACAAAATATGATTTGATTCCTTCCTTGATCAGAGGGGACCAGATTCTCTTGATCCAGTCTTCAACAGATTTAGGCGATGGCCAGAGGCCGGTGAACTGCCCAATGAGCCCTCTATCGGCTAGATTCAATGCAGAGCGACAAGTTTCTTCCTCAGGGAGGACCACAGTGGGAATGCAGACTTTTTTCTTGACAAATTTATGTTGTTGTGCAGAGGGAGGACGTTTGCTGCATGCATCTACCATTTTTTGAAAATCGAGGACTTCATGAGGGAGAGGGGGGGGTTCCAAACCCCCATCGTTGGGTAGGGCTGCCAGGAGGGCTGCAGCTGCTCTGTAGCAGGCATGCACAGCGCTGGCGCGGCACAGAAGCTCTGGGGAGCTAGGTCACGCAGCGCAGACAAAAAAAAAAAAAAAAAAAAAAACGCCCTCTTGAGAAAAATTAACATTCCCAGATATCTCCAATAATCATAAATTTTTACTATTGTAGAATATATTAATTAATAATAAGATGAATAATTTTAATTATTATTATTATTAATGATTTCTAGAATTAGTATTAATTAATAGTAAAGTTTATTAATAAAAATAATCATTATTATTATTATTTATTTGTTAATATTTAAAGGTTATATAATTTTGTTACTAGAATTATTTGTTTATTATTTATTATCATACAAATTTTATAATTTTGATCACAAATCCTCTGTTTATTTTATAGATGCCTTTCGGATTAATCACATAATCATGAATTGGTCGACGTTTTGAACCAGCTAATGTGGTCCATCCTCGAGACCTTGTCCTGAGGATGGACCACATTAGCTAGTTTGAAATGTCGACCAATTCACGATTATGTTGGTCTTGAGGATAGACCACATTAGCTGGTTCGAAACATCAACCAATTCATGATTATGTGATTAATCAAAAGGCATCTATATACATTATGGATCACAAAAGTCTTAGATATAACCTATTATTATTAATAATTATTATTATTAGTGTTAATCATTAGATTAAAACTAATAATAAAGTTAATTAATAATTATATTAAAGATTTTAGTCATAACTTGATAACCTAATATAATATAATAAACAATTATTGTTGTTATTAATTTTATAATTATTAGAAGAGGTTAGTGGTAATATTATGGGAAGATTCGGTAGAGATGATATGATGGGATAAGGAAGAGGGAATTGAAGAGAGGAATAAGAGGGAAAAACTGAGGTGGAGAGGAAACGGGAGAAAGGTCAAAATAGGTTAAAAGCAGAGGAGGAAGAAAGGAGTAAGTCAAGGTTACGAGGCATGTGAACTTGAGTGATTAATTAAGGGGATCCAACTTCTACTAATGTCAATGCCTCCATCTCTATTTATATTTTGAGGATGTTTTATAATTTCAAGGGCTTCATGGATCCTACGCTTATATTGATGCGTTTCCTTTATGATGATTTTTGTATCTTCAAGGCAAACATAGTGGCATGTTTTTTCTGAGTGTTCTGTAAGAGCCAAGGATATGGATCTACCATTTTTAATGTCTGCACCATGCTCCTTGATTCTAATCTTGAGGGATCCCCCTATATCACCAATATCAATCCAAACTTCATCAAGTCATCCTAGTGATCATAATGTAAGTCACTAGATGCAAATACATACACCAAGAATAAGTCATGTATGTTCCATCCATTTATTGTGAGATTACTTCATACTAAATCATAACTGTCAATATTTCAACCATTGTGTCAAAGCTAGTGATGTCAACACATAATACCAACATAAGTCATTGAAAGTCACTATGCCCATATAACATTGTTACTAAGGAAAATCATTAGTCATCAGGTCAAATCCCAAACAGTGAGATCTATAGCCCAAAACATATATGAATCATCAAGTCAAAGTTATAAATCATTGTCAAGCATATTTCTTATCTATATCAATCAGCCAAATCTAGTTAAACCTTTGCAACTACTATCAAATATTTTCATACACAAGCCTCAATGGTTAAATCATAATGACATATTGATTCGCATATCCTGGTTACCTACAAACACAATTTTAGTCAACATATTCACATTCTAGAAAGTGAAACATTCGAAATTCCCTGCTCATAGAACTTCTTGTTGTCTGCTCCATGTCTATAGGATTGTCATCCTTCAAGTGAACTTTTGATTTCATGCATAAAACTTCAATTTTGTGACCTAAAGGTATAACAACACCCATAGGCCTTTTTCCGTGTGATTTATAGGCTACAATTGCATGCATAAGTTGTTCTTGTGCGACTGAGGCTTAAAGTAAGGGAAAACTCTCTCTTCCCAGGTCAAAACCTTGTTTTAGACCAACAATATTAGATCTTTTTTCTATTCATGCCCATAAATCATACTTTCAATAGTAAAGAATCTTCTATGTAAATGATAATAGGAGTAAGGATCTTATGGAGAGATTCTCCTTTTGAATGGGAATCCACTTTAGTCATCTTCATTCATGCCATCAACATGTCTATAATGATATCATTCATCAACAAAAAAAATCAAACTATACCATATATTTATCATGATCATATCGTGTTAGCATGAACCAATTCACCATTATATCATGACATCAATATCTCATCAAGGGTTAGTGTCAAGCAGCTAATAGGAGTATACTTCAAGAGTCATGATCAATCAATCAATTTAGGGCATTCAATTTTACTATATGCCATAATCACTAAAAACATCAAAAAATGACCATGGTCAACAAAAGATCTTGAATATCAATCTCATTTTTACACTTTTATCATCATGGATACCATGCTTTTCACAAGCAATATCAATAGTGCCAAGTTACCATCTACTAGAATCAAGGTGTTAGCCTTCTTTATGGGATCAAGAAATTCAAAATGATAGATGTTACCCAAACATCAAGTATACCACTATATCAAAGATCAATATTAAGTAGCTTCATAGAATCAATAAGTTTCATCATGTCTAAAAGGTAAGATACTTTTTTACTGCAAAGTGCACTAGTTCATTATAACAACCAATAATCCAAATCATTTTTATATGCATGAACCATTTGTGAAGGATACATTTTCATCATACCTTAGGGGTTACCTTTTCATCAATATTGCAGCTAAAACATAACACCATACGTACCTTGTAGTGTTTAGATACCTGTGCACCTTCTCATTTTACATAGGCAGCTTGTAGCACTTTGTCACCTTTTCATCAAGTGCATCTTTACCTTTTCCAATGATAGTTCTTCTCTTCCCTCACTAGCCATCTTACCTACATCTCTTATGATCCTTAATAAGGATCCACTTATCATAACTCATCAAGAGGTTAGAAGCATCCAAATACTCAAATATACATTCAGGAAGCATAAGTAATAATCAAAATAATAATTAGATCCATTATTCAAAAGTAAATATATAAAGGATCATCATAAGCATAAGTTGGAAAATACTTATCTTCAATGAGGGGTGATCATCTCCCTCTTGAGCCAGCATTCAAGATCCATCACTGTCTATTGCCCATATGACAATATCACCTTTACTATTTCAACCAACTTTATCAGCAACCAAAACTAATAGAGATTATCCCATCTAGGGCGAACATCAATTTTGACACAAGTGCTTGAGCATCTTTACATTGACCGTGATAGGGTTTCTAGATTTCATATCTCAACTATTTTCCATAAACCATGGTTCTCTTAAACCCTTCTAATATATGTCAAACCCTAATACACAAATTGCCTATGGTTTCCTTCAAACCCTAGAATTATTTTAGCTCTCCTTCATCCTTTCTTGCTTCCATCAATGGTGTCACCATAGGGGTGATCTCCATGACTTTTCTTCAGCCGACCTAGGATAACATGTTAATTTTTCTTATGGTTATATTGTTATTTTCTTTGATAATTTCATTTCTTCATTAACATTAAATTCACTCAATAACATCATAAAATTAGTCAGATCTACATTATCCAACAACATTAGTCAGATTTACATTATCCAGCAACATATGCAACTATGTAGAAAGAACAATATCATCATCATCACTCTTGCGGAAAGCATAAAGGAACAATAGAAGAAAATAATTAACACATAGAGACACTAAAATTGGTCAGAGACCAGGGAAAAACCCATTATGGGGAAAACCCTATCAAATTCTTCTTCTTATTAGATTGTAATTAAATGATTTAGCAAAAGAGAGTACAATTATCCTTATCTTCATCCATACAACTATCTAGCTAAAACAACTACACAATATTCACGAAATGAACCCAACAATGCTTATACTCAAAACTATGATTCTAAAGCCTGTAATGAATTGTCCATGTCTGCAGTCAACTTTCAAACAATGCAATCATTGAGAGAAATCTTTGAACAAATGAAATTTCATCATTTATTTCTCGGTCACACAGAGGAGGAATCATGCATGCGATTGGGAAAGTTCCAGTTATTCCCCGGAGCCTATAAGCTAGCGACTACAGTGTGCTATTGAAACTGATAAGCCCTAGATGTTGGTCGCATGGAAGAGGCATTGAGCATGCGACTGAAAAATTCAGTCAAACGGATGAGCTAGTTAGCATGCGATTGTGGCCGAGTTCTTCTTGTGTCATGCTTTTGACTAGGGCCGAAAACCATGAAACAAAGATGCAAGCTTCAGACCTTGCAATTTTGTCTTTGAGTGAACCCATTCTCCGCGGACATGCCTCATACATGTGCAAGCCAAAATCCAAGAAAGAGAATAGAAGAATGTCTCATGATGATCTCCAAATGAGGTAGAGGGCACTTATATTTATACCCTTCCAAGGGTGTCCACTTTTCTTTAGGGATGACCTTATCAAATATGCACATGAGGTCTTATAATTCAAAAATACACTTTCCCTTATTCAAAATTAGATGATCTTTAGGTGAATTTTTGCCCTCTCAAAAACCAAAATTAAATGCAATCATCATATCCATCAAATGAGCTATCCAAAGTGGAATTTGACAACAATGTCATACTTTAACAAAAGGGGCAGTAGGTGGACATTACTAAGGCAACATGACTACAAGAAATATTTTGTAGGTAGGATTATGGTGGTCGAGTCTATTTCAGGATTTTCAAGTACAAGTCCAAATATGTGATGTATGTCAAAGATCAAGCCAACCGTTAGCTAAGAATCATATTCCACTCCACTCAATTAATCTTACGCTACTTCTTGAGATTTGGAAAAGCAACTTCGTCGAACCATTTCCCAAAATATCTTGATGGATGAGAGAAAAATATATTATAACAAGAGTGGAGTATTTGACGAAGTGGGTGGAAGCAAAGCCAATTGAGTCATGTACCAAATAAGTTGTAGTTAAATTCATTTATGATATTATAGTAAGTCGATTTGGTTGTCCCCTAACTATAATCAATGATATGGGAACTCATTTTTTAATACTATGATTCAAACACTGATGCAAAATTTCATGATTGATCATAGAAAAACCATTGCTTACCACCCACAAGAAAACAAAATTGTAGAATCATTTAATAAAAGATTGCATAAAGTAATCACCAATATATTCGACCTCGACATAGATGATTGGGATGAAAAAATCATAGTTGTCTTGTCGGCATATGACATGGCATACAAGAAGTCGACTGCATTTACACCATTCAAATTGGTTTATGGGAAAGAGGCATTTGTACCACTTAATTATACATCAAATGCTACAAATGTGTCAATTGTCCTAAAACATAACAAAAAAGAAGAAAAGGAATTGTTCCATTAACTACAATGCTTAGAAGAAGATAGAATTGATGCACTCCAACAACAATTCAGTAAGAGTCAACAAAAAGCATGACATGACAAAAACATGTAGACCAAGAACTTAAAATTCAGATATCTAACACTACTTTATATGATAGTCAAGTGAAGGGAAAGGCTAAAAAATTAGAAATTGCATGGATTGGACCCATCATCATCAAAGATATATGTTCATTAGGGGTCATCTAGTTAAATAATTACAAGGGAACTTATTAAAATCACTTGTCAAAGGTGCCCGACCAAAAAAGTATATCTCTTGACAAGCATTGGCATGTGGCTGGTGAAAAACTCTTTGAAGCACTAGTCACATGAGTTATCCTGAAAACCACATTGTGGCTAGATAAGCTAACCAATTACATGTACCATAGTTTCTTTTCACTTAATTTTCTTATTAAAATCTTTAAGTAAGTCAATTAATAAAAGCATATATAAGTTAGGAGGAAATAATTGAATAAAAAAAAAAGAACTAAGAAAGGGATCATCCATCAAATATATAGGCTTATAAGAAGAATGGAGCAAGGCTTAGCATTTAGGAAAATTCTAACAACAAAGCACAACAAAGTACGAACTGAAATCAACCTCAAATACAAAGAAAAGAAGATCGAACAAAGAGATTTAGGGAAAAAAATTGTAAATACATTGACTCGACCTAGAGAAACAAAGATCGAACTAGAAGGTGGACTAACTAGGAAGACATATTCAACTTGACCATAAGAAGTAATGGGAGGTGTCAAGAAATATAAAATAACCTAATAAATTTATTTGATTATTCCATGGTAAAAAACAATAAACATGAAGTCAGGAACAAAGAACAATTGAACAAAACCAACTTGACTAGATGAGAAGGACAAACGTTAAAAATTAGAAGTTGAAGCAATCGAGTGAATATTTCCAATCAGCACATTCCACATAATCAAAAGGTCACATCGAAGCTAAAACCATGTCATCCATCACCTGAAATTATAACAAAATATCCCATCAAATTTCGAAGAGCAAGGCAACCATGTGGATCATCCAAATTAAACAATATGGAAAAATCAAATAATCACAAAACGAGACATTCAAGGAAGGTGGTTATGGATGGAAAGTATGACGCGTTTAATTCAATTCCCATAAACTCAAGCGAAACTATGAACTTGCATGCCATTCTTCCTAAAGTTTCTCGAAATAAAGAATTTGATCTTGAAGAAATCCCACACTTAGTGAGTCTTGTTACTTCAAATTCTAAGTTGATGGATTACTTGAGGACTAAATAATTTTAGAAGGATTTTGAAATGGCTAGGAAGCGATTACATTTTTATGACGAAGATATTACCATTGAGGCAAGAACAAAAGCCAGTTTCGACATAGCATCTGCAACAAAATTGGAAATCCAAATTCATAACATTAAACAAGAAAAGATGGATGAACACCCATGGGAAAAGCACAATGAATCTTTTAGAAATTATGGAAAATTAAACAACAAGCAATTGATTCCAGAGAAAGAGATACTAAACATAGTTGGTATTCATCATATCCTCAGTGCTCCTTTGGTTGCATACATGCATGGCCTCAAAGAGGAAGCTACTAAATTTCTTGTGTTGATTTTATAATGTATTTATTTGGCTCAAAAAGTTGGTTCTAATTACATCAACAACCATATATAATATCACAAGACTCCCCTACAAAGGTGACAAAATCCTAAAGACACTCAATACTACGGCTTGGATCCAAGAATTCACGGGAGGAACGGTTGTCAAAAACTCAAAGGGTTTGATTATTAGCCAAGTTCGGAAACCAATGGTGAAATGGACATGTATCATTGTCACCTTATGTATTACTCCAATAGCAATAGCCTCCAACGTTAAAATCAACATTCTAGATGAAATTGGAAAAATGATCAATAGAGGGGAGGTCTACAATTGGGCAGAGCATGTTGCTGACATGGTCAAAATGAAAAGCTACACATGTCAAAATTCAGGTGAGTCAATTAGGTTCCCCTCTTTGTTAATTTGACTAGCCATGAAACAAACCTCTCCAGTTGGGGAGATAACATTCACCAAGAGGTTAGTCCCCCTAATGCATAATTTTAGAATATTTTCTCATAGTTGGTCATGGAAACCAGAGTCATTTATCCCCCAATAAATATTTAGAAATTGGTTATTGAATATAAAATCATTATCAAATATTTGGAGGGTACCTCAGAACATCCGACGAATTTTGCCTCTTTCGTCGCACATTCTATTGTGCCTCGAAATACCTAAAGTTTGGTATGTTGACTCTTTAGATATAGACCTTAAAGAGCTCATGTACCAACCTACAGTCGATCAGATATTAATAGAACTGAGTTGATATACCAACAAAATATTCCCAATTCCACGTGTTACACACCACCAGTGGGTGACCCCTATAGATGAATTTTCTCCTAGACTTATTTTCGATCGGCAACCAGCAACCCCTTGCATCCATTAGATAGCATGACATGACACCACTCTCTGCCACATGAGCTAGCCATTGTGTACCCTTGCCCATATGTTATGATCGTATGCTTGAAGATGGGCCTTCCAACCCCAAAGGTATGGATTTTCATTATGTAATTGGGTCTTCATGCTCGCTTTTGTTTGACGCATTTGGACATGAATTAATAGGGGGATTCGGTGGAAAGAATGGGTTTGGATTGTACTCGTGTTCCCTTGTCCCAACTTGGCGGTTAATCTTGTATCCTAGTCTTGTGGGATCTCCTTTATGGCTACAAGATTTAGGAGTGACACTACATGGGAAACCCTAATTTTAGTTGTGTGCTCCAGCTCTTTGATACCATATACCTCACTCCCCTCCACTAATTACAACCCATTTCCACACTTTTCCCATTCACGTCCACATTTTTCCATTGGTTCCACAAGGAGTTAGCCTCTCCCTCCCCTTGCCCACACTTTGGGGTGAGCCTGGAGTGATGCCCTAGAGGTTGATGCAGCTAAAAACAAAGTTAAAAGCATTAATTGGAAGCTTACAATAGGAAATGTACCACAAAATGCAAAATATGGTCAGGACATAAGAATTTAGCATGCGAGAAAAAGTCAAACATGGGCTTTACCCCCTATCACTATGGAAATAGCCCTAGTTCCTAGGGCCCCTATGAGTGCCCTCAGCATCATTAAGGAACCCATGATTGTCCCAACCCTTGGTGGGTGATAAACTTCCCAACCTTAAGGGGGTAATCACCGCTGCATCATTCACATCATGCTCTCACCCCATAGAGCCTTGAGCACTAATAGAAAGAAAAAACAATAAAAGGTGAAAGGCATATGAAGAAGGGTGGAAAAGCAAATGCCAAGGTAATTCATGTACCACAATTTCTCCCTCCTATATCCATAGACGCAACCTATGGGCTTTCCTCGTGTTAGCTACCCTTGTACCATGGCATGTGGCTTGGAGCCTTCCATGTTTCCCCACTTTGTTCCACTATCATTCCACATGAAACATGTCGTTTGATGGATGTATCATGGACCTGTCACTCCCTTACAGGTTGAAACCACATAATAGAGCCATTTATTAACCTCTCTTGTGGAGCTTAGTGACACTTGTACACTTTAAAGCTCATTTGGAAGAGTCTACTACTATGAAGTGTCCACTTTTTCCCCTAGTTAGCAAGCTTATTTATTTAATTTCAATAATGTATTGTCATACTATAAGGTGAGGAGATGGATTGGATCTTATACAACATTTTAGGTAGGTCTCCATTTTGACCTGGTCTCCCTATATAGGATCCAAACCCTCTAAAGGGTCATAATGGCACTTGTAGGGTGAGTGTTGAGAGCCATGGGCCTCCACCACAACAGAGCATTGATTTCCACACCATGGGATTCTTCAACACCACATATTTATTTTTCATGCCCCAACCATACAAAGACGATGATTCACGTGGTCCACGTCTCCCAGTTGGCCACACACTTGTACCTGACACTTGGTAGCTAATCCAGGGCCCAGATTGGGTTTTTTCTCATCTAGAGTGACATGGGAGGACATGCATCATAGTCAAGCCCTCTCTTATGGAGAATTGACTTGTTTTTTAGCCACTGGGGACCCATGAAACCATTTATTGTGCCCCTCATCCACTTGGGAGCACCACATGATGTTTTGTTTGGAAATCAGTGGGCCAGCTGCTTGATCATTATTTTTGGAGTCCTCTTCGTCATGGAACATTGAGGACTCATCTTGGCCTTCTAATAACCCTTTGAAACATTATTTTATCATTTCATCCAAATTGGGAAGGCTTGTTTTACACATTTGAGCTATTTGTGGGCTTGTCACCAAAGTTGTTGTTATTTTTCATGTTAAAATATTATTAGGGGATAAATTAGTCCAATTAGGCTAAATTAAAATTCTAAAGGCTCATACCAATAATAGTGAGAGCCATTTTTATTGGATCATCAAACTTAGGATTTTAGACTACCTGATTAGATGATTTTCAACCTACAATTTGTGGAATAATTTGGATGATTAAATGCATTTTGATGTGTGGAAAGTTTTTGCTATCTCTCTTGGAGCTTCTTTTTGGCAAGATTGTGGATGTATATACGCTTCTTTGTATTGTAAGTACAATATAATGTTGTATTTATATTTTAATGGATGTCTAATGCATGGAATTATTCCCTTATGGTGAAATAATGTTCCCTAATTAATGTGAATTAGTGGAATCATTAAACCTATTCGAGATTTTTGCATGCATTACTCGTTGGACAAAGAATGAATGAATGTTCCTAGATGATTATTTGCATGAGCATCCTCAAAAATCCATAAAAAAATCCTTCGAAGTATAAAAGTCTAAATTTACTGTATAGTTGCATTCATAGAGAGTGAATTTTCTTCTTTAGGCCTCCATGAAGAGCAAATTTCTCAGATGTTGATTGTTTTGACTCCAATCCTTCCAATATTTATGCATTGGTCCTAGATCCTTGGTGATCAAATAAACTCAATGAGATATCATTCTTTCACCTCTTTTCTTCCTCTTTTCTTTGTCCCTTTAAGGATAAGGATATTTTCTACGGCTTGGTGTGAAATTTTAAGGAGGAGGAATTTTGGGATTCCAGCAAGACAAATTTCTTCATTTTTGTCTCCTCTAGGCATCCTCTAGTTTTAACAAATTCCTATGGTCAAATTTCAAATAAATTTATGCCCTAGCTATCACACCAAGTCGTAACCCTAGAATTTAGTCCTTCAACATAGGGATTTCTTGAAGTTTTATGCTTAACTACTTACTAAAGTATATCGTACGAAACCTTTTATCTTAACTATTTTGACCTTCGATAAACTCTTACTGTGTCGAATATATCAACCCTAGGTATTGTATAGTATTTTTTTCAAGGGGTTTTATGGAAGTTCATCCTAGCTTATTCCAAAGCTCACACTTTAATTGAATCTTTCCATTGAATGATACATCCTTGCCTCACTTTGAACCCTAGTATAGGCATATTAATCACTAGTGAGGAATATTGGAAGTCTTGATCTTAAGAAGCCATCATTATTTAATATTCTTGAGCTCGATATCTATCCATCCTTCATATTTCTTTCTTTAAGATCCTTTTAGCTTCTCTTGAAGCATTTAAACCATTAATTGAGCCTCTCCTTGAATGGGCCTTGGAAATCCTTTCATATATCATCATTGATCATATCACCCTAAGTGATTTTCTCCATATTGGGACTCCTCCCATTGGTGAAAATTTGAGAAGAGAAGGGGACTTAGGTTGTGGTGATAGTGGGCCTTTATCTCAAAGTTTTTTTTCCCCTCTAGTTATAGCCTACAAACTAGGTCTTCTAGTCTGTGAAACAACATTTTTGGCATTTTTTCTGGGGATACGAGACATGTGTCATTATCCCTATATGACAATATTGACATATCATTCTTGGCGACTCCATTAGAAGAATGAATCCCTAGTTCTTCATTGAACTTTAAGGTTAATGCTTGTAGGGTGAAGTAAGCATTTGTCTAGGCATCTCTAATTCCACCCTAGCGACTCCTACATAATTGATATGTGTAAACCTAATAGGAGATCTTGTTTTGATGAATTCCCTACTTTGCACGTCACTTCCTTCCTTGAGCACCCTAATCATGTCACTTAGAATAACATACGTGGAATGCCCAACTTTGATGGTGATCCACTCTCTTCAATAAACCATGTAGCAAGGTTCGTTGCATATGCATCAAAGGTTGAAGTGATTCAACAGGATATCCTCATATTGTTATTCATGAGATCCCTCCAAGCTCAAAATTCATGGCTACATAATTTCAAGACTAGGATCATTTCATATATTGAAGCATTCTTTGATGGCTTTATTGAACATTTTCAAGCATGCCAATCATTAGATATTCAAGGGGAAGCCTTCATTGAATATCATGAAGATCTTGGAAGAAGTGATCTTTCTACCTCTTTGGAATTTGATATCAATGATTACTTACATATTGAAGAACAAAAATGGGAGGTTCATGGGCATCGTTTTGACATGGACCCTATCTATGACACTGATGATGATGATATCAATAGGACACTTGTTTTTCCTCACAATCCTATGGATGTGGTTGAGTTGCATGTGGACCCTTTCCTCAACCCTTCTTGCACTATCACTAATAATGAGGAATCATGTCTCTCTCCTAAGTATGATCATCATGGGAAACTTTCTTGTTGTGTCTCTCCATGTCATCCATCTCCCTTTTTTTCCAATCATGACCTTATAGTTGCCACAAAACATAATATAAATGATAGGGACCATGATGAGGAAGATATGCCTTAGGTTTCCATTCATCATAAATTTATGAGCTTAATAGTTGATATCTCTATCTTTTGGTTGAAGGAAAGGATCCTATGGAGTAGGTCGCATCACTTTTTTTTATTCACCCATGATCCTCCATGTGTGGTCATTATATTTTCCCACCTCCCACCCTTGTGACCTTCAATATGGCAATTCCTATCCTTACCTTTGGATCTAATACATGAGTAAGCAAAGGAGCAGGTGATCTCAAATTGGTTGGATGATATATTGGTTAAATTGGGTCTACGATTACACTTAGTACTTGCATGATGTAATATGAATATTAGAGTAGGATGCATTGAATATCGATTTTACATTATAAATTACATGAATATTATATTTATCATGCTAAATTAGGTGCATTAAGATTAAATTTGAATTATAGAGTAAAATTTATTTCCTGTTGATTTTACAGACTAAAGAAAGCATGGGCAATCAAAGGATGTTGTAAAAAGCATGTTTCCATGTGTGCTTCATCTTTGAAGTGCAAGTAATAGGTTTGTGGTCCTAAGAGATTGTTAGTGTTACCATGACCTCCCCATTCAAGTACATGATTCATGCACTCTACTGAGAGCTCATGTCCCAGATGGATCCAGATGCTACCCACCACCAATGGGTGACCCCTATAGAAGAAATTTTCTCCTAGATTTGTCTTCAACTTCTATTCAATAACCCCTTGTAGCCACGACATAACTTGATGTGCCACCATTCTCCACCACTTGAGCCAGACATTGTGTATCCTTGCCCATCTGTTATGATCATATGTTTGAAGGTGGGCCTTCCAACCCTAAAGGTATGGATTCTCATTATGTAATTGGGAGTTTATGCTTTCTTTTCTCTGACACATTTGGACATGAATTAGTCGGGGGATTTGGTGAAAAGAATGGGCTTGGACTGTACTCTCGTTCCCTTGTCCCAACTTGGTGATTAATCTCGTATCCTAGTCTCATTGGATATGCTCTATTGGCTACTAGATTTAGGGGTGGCACTACATGGGAAACATTTATTTTGGTTGCATGGGCCCACTTCCCAATACCATATATCTCACTCCTCTTTGCTCATTACAACCTCTTTCCACAGTTTTCTCATTCGGGTCCAAAATGAGTTAGCCTCCCCCTCCCCTTGTCCATGCTTTGGGTCGAACCTAGAGTGATGTCCTGGAGCTTGATGAAGCTAAAAAGAAATTTAAAAGAATAATTTGGCCACTTACAATAGGAAATGTACCAAAAAATGCAAAAAAATGTTCTGGAAATAATAATTAGCACATGGGAAAAATCCAAGAATGAGCTCTACCCCCTATCAATATGGCCATCACCTTCATTCCTAGGGCCCCTACAAGTTCCCCCTGCATCATTAAGGAATCCATGATTATTCCAATCCCTATTGGGAAATAAACTACCCAACCTTAAGGGGTTAATCACTTCTACATCATTCACATCATGCTCTCATCCCCTACAGCCCCAAGCAAAAATAGAAAGAAAAACCAATTAGGCGAAAGGTATATGAATAAGTGTGGAAAAAAAAGGCTATTTTGTGGGCTTGTCACCAAAGTTGTTGTTATTTTTCACGTTAAAATATTATTAGGGGCTCAATTAGTCTAGTTAGGTTAAATCAAACTTCTAAAGGCTCATATAAATAAAATTGAACCTCATTTGTATTGGATCATCACACTTGGGATTTTTTACTACCCCATTATAGGATTATAAACCTACAATTTTTGGAATGATTTGGATGATTAAATGCATTTTGATGTGTGGAAATTTTTCGTTATCTCTCTTGGAGCTTATTTTTCAAAAGATTGTGGATGGATATACTCTTGTTTCTCATGTAAGTACAATAATGCTATATTTATATTTTAATGGATGTCTAATGCATGGCATTATTTTCTTATGGTGAAATAATGTGCCCTAATTAAGGCGAATCAGTAGAATATTTAAAACTATTGAATATTTTTGCATTTATTACTCATTGGACAAAGAATGAATGAATGTTCATAGAGGATTATTTGCATCAGAATCCTCGAAACTCCATAATAATTTTCATCTAAGTATAAAATTCTAAAGTTTTCATTTAGTTGCATTCATAGAGAGTGAAGTTGGTTCTTTAGGCCTCCTTGAAGAGCGAAGTTCTCGAATCTTGATCATTTTGACTCCAATGTTTCCAATAGCTAGGCATTGGTCCTAGATCCTTGGTGATCACATTAACTCAACGAGATATCATTCTTTCACATTTTTTCTTCCTCTTTCCTTTGTCTCTTTAAGGATAAGGAGGTTTTCTATGACTTGGTGTGAAATTTTAGGGAGGAGGAATTTTGGGATTCCACCCAAAAGAAATTATTCATTTGTGTCTCCTCTAGGCATCCTCCTTTTTTAAATCAATATCGATGGTGAAATTTCAAATAACTTGATGCCCTAACTATCACATCAAGTGGGAACCCTAGAAGCTAATCCTTCAACTTAGGGATTTCTTGAAGGTTTATGCTTAACTACTTACTAAAGTATATCATACACAACATTTTCTCTTAACTATCTTGACCTTGGATGAACTCTTACCGTGTCAAATATATCTACCCTAGGTATCATATAGTATTTATTTCAACAGGTTTTTCATGCAAGTTCATCCTAGCTTATCCCAAATCTCACACTTTAATTTAATCTTTCCATTGAATGAGCCATCCTTGCCTCACTTTGAACCCTAGTATAGGCATATTAATCACAAGTGAGGAATATTGGAAGTCTTGATCTTAGGCACTCATCATTATTGAATATTCCTGAGCCCAAGGTCTATTAATCCTTCATAGGTCTTTCTTGAAAAGCCTTTAAGTTTCCCTTGAAGAATTTGAACCATTAATTGAGCCTCTCCTTGAATGGGCCTTGGAAATCATTTCATATCTCATCATTGATCCTATCATCCTATGTGATTTCCTCCATATTGGGACTCCTCTCGCCAGTGAAAATTTGAGAAGGGAAGGGGACTTAGATTATGGTGATGGTGGGCCTCTATATCAAAGTGTTTTTATGCCCTCTAGTTTTAGCCTACAAACTAGGCCTACTATTTTGTGTAGAAACACCACCATGGAATCAAGAAGAGCCATGAGATATACATGTACCCATTTCATATGTCGAAAAGGAAGAAGAAAGGGAAGAAAAATTATATACATGACCATCTAAAGTTGATCTCTCAGTACCAGTCATAAAAATAATCCCAAGAATATTGTAAGTGAAAGAATCACAAAGTTCAACCCCAGTTGAGACATCAACATCTAGTATTAATTGGAAAGAAATTCTGACATGTATTAGACTTGAGGACCCACAACATCAACAAAAGTTGGCGTTAATTTCTGGATAGGTTTTTGAGCATACCCAAGCAAAGGGTCAAATATAAAATAATCCCATAAAATCATAACAATTTCTAACATAATCCATTGAGCCAGACATATTGTAGTCACTCGTACATGATAAAGATGCTTTTATTGAAACATTATGACAAAAGATGTTGGGTCCCCATAATACTAGTGATTACCCCATTACTATTGTATTTGTACCCCTTATTAATATTGTTGTGCCCCATAGAAGCCCACTATTGTTATTATTGTGCCCTTACATTATTATTGTTATGTAGGCTCTGATTATGTATATGACCCTTAGGACTCCTATATATAGAAAGGGAGGTCTTTTCATTTTTTATCATCCAAGAATTTTTTTTTATGTAATGTAAAGGAGGTTTTCCCCTCGAGGCTGAACTCTAAAGGCGTTGATCTATCTTTTCTTGAGCTGGTTTCATAACATTTGGTATCAGAGCTTTGGATTCTAGGGTTTCGCTGCTCCAAACAGGTCATCGTGGAATTTTCGCTATAACTTTTTTTTCTGAGACGTTTCAGAAGTTGAAAAAAAACCCATTTGAGAAGACATCGCGCTAATTCTCGGGTCCAAATTTCAGAGCATTTTTCACTATAATTGCGGAGATATGATCTGAGGAAGTTGGTCCTTTTGCAGACTCCTAAATTACATTCCAAACAGGTGACCTAGGGAAAATCGTCATAACTTTTTCTCTGAGCACTGGATTGAAATTTTGTAAAACGATGCAGAAAGAGGACGGACTTTAGTTTCTTCTATATATTTTTCAGAGCCATAGGTCGAAACAGTGACTCGTGGAACATCGTACAAGTTCGCTCTACTGAATTAGTCTATAATCAGGTCACTGTGGGAGATTTGGCATAACTCCTCATTGGAGAATCCAATTGGGATCAGACTGGTGGCATTGGAAAGAGG